>JAQZBX010051915.1:0-19164 GCA_029593785.1 Cabassous unicinctus | reverse complement strand
TTATACAAAAATAGATAATCATGTAAATTATTTCCTGACAGTGGAAACAAAGAGGTTTAACAGGGGAAGTGTGTCAATTATTGGCTTGAGTAAGAGCAGATTGAAAAGACCCAGGACAGGAAAGATGTCCACTGGAGGATATGTTGGAGTTCATCATGTCACTATGAGAATATTCCCTTGGTCATGGAATGGTGTGGAATGAATCAAGGCCTATAATGGAAAACTAACATTTGAAACTGTGGCCTCACCTTCCTATAATTCTTACCTACATTTTGTAGTTCATGATAATCACAAATCAAGAGGTAGAGAAGTAAAAGAAAAGTTTCCACACATAAATCAAAATACATAGTCTGTGCTTGGAAACAGGAAATGTGCTGTCAGCCAGGATGTTCCAGCAAAAGAAGCTTCATGGGAATGGGCAACCCCACGATAAGATCAGAATGGAGCTGAAACTTCAGTCTATAATGAATAACTGACTCTTGCTTCCCTCATCTTTCATATTGAAAAATGAGACAAGGATGGGCTAGGCCCAGGCACACATTTACTGTGTCAGCCCCATGGCCTTCCAACTCATTGTCATGCTTCTCAGTACCCCAAGCTGTGTACTCTTGGTCAGCGGGCCCATTGACCCTCCACGGTGTTGCAGTCACCAATGATAGATTTCTAGAAGCCATATGGGAAGTAAGAAATATCTGAGTTGAGCTTCATGCTTGAATTCCTCCTTCTCCTCTAGGATTAACTCTACTGCCTTGTGCTGAGTCCTGGCCATGAAAAGGGGAGTTGAATCCTGAAAAGTTCCTAGAATATCCATCATGCAATAAAATAAAAATTTTGTTGTTATTATTATTAGAATATAAGGAAGTGTAAGGGTGATGCAAACCTAAAATATAATCTGACAAAGTACCCATGTGAAATAGCCCAATTACCACCTTAGACATGAAGACAAATAAGGTTCTGTCCAGCTAACCTGTGACTCTCAACAGTGTTGTCAGCAAAGGTTTGAGAACACCAGAACATGTGACAGATTTGGAGGGCTTCACCTGTGAATACAATATTCCAAGCAGCATTCTCAGAACTATCTTAAGTAGTGGTTGCATCCAGATTTGCATTTCCCTGGGGGACAGCTAAATAAGCCCCTCATACAATGTGTTTATGCACATTGCAGCATTTAGGCTTACTTTTAATTTTATTTACCTCCTGTTCAACTTCCCCTGAAGTATTAAACATGTATGGCAGGAGGTGTTAACAACAGCACAACTACATCCTTTTTGAGCTATGAGAAAGTTTAAGGCAATATGATTAGCGGATATTATTTTGGGTAGAAATAGCAGAGTGGCTGACACTGACCAACATAAAGGCTTGGAAAATTCTGCCTACATAAATGTTATAAGAGCTGGTAATGCATCAGCCCTTGCCCTACACAGCCATCACTCCCTTTCAGTTTCTTTGCCATAGGGTCAGTCACCTGACACTCAACACCAAAATGTCTCCCAGATATCAGTGGAGAACTTAATTGCAGTCAATAAAAGTTAGAGAGCCAGTATATGGTCTATCTTAAGTGCTACCATGTATGCACACAACTTTCCCTTCTTCCCATGATCTTCCTCTTGCACTAAGAGTGAAACAGCTTCAGGGGTTTTAATATAGGTTTTCCTGAGCAAGCCCTTTTCGCTGCCTTGCAATGTAGGGCCGATCAGATTTTTCTCTCCCGTTCCTTTCATCAAACCCTTCCCACCAGAACTTAGTGTTGGGTTTGGGTTCAAGGGTGAGGAAAGTCAATCTCTGGAGAGGCAATCAGAAACCAGAATATCACAAAAATTCCAAAACCCAAGGGCAGCCTAGAATTTGCCATGTTAGGATGAGTACTGGACCATAAAACTCAATTTAACAAATTTAAAATAATAGAAATCATGCAATATAGGTTCTCAGAATACAAAGGAATTAATCTAGAATTCAATAGCAGAAAGACAACTGTGAACCTCCAAAATAATTGGAGATTAAACAAACATAAAAAAACAGAGATGAAAAATTATCGAAAGAAACAAAAAAAAAATTGAACTAACTGAAATTCATCAAAATGAGAAAAGCAGCAAAAACAATGCTTAGCGAGAATTTTAGCATTAAAAGTGCAGTAATTATGAAATAAAAGTGTTATAAAAAATCTGTAATCTAAGCTTCCACCTTCAGAAAAAAAGAGAAAGAACAATGTATGCCTACAGCAAGCGGAAATATATAATTAGTTAACATCAAACAGACCTGAAATTGAAAACAGGAAACAATGGAAAAAATTAACAAAAAGCAAAGACTTTTTATTTTGAAAACATTGATAATTTGATAAACTTCTAGTGAGGCTCAACAAGGTAAAAGAATTTTTATAGCAGAAATGGGAAGGAATCATCATTACTGATCCTATGTGCATCAAAAGTTTAATAAAGGAATACTCTGAATAACACTGTCTCCACAAACTTGATAATTTAAATCACGTGGAAAAATCTCTTCAAAAATCAGTACCTACCAAAATTCACTCAAAGAAATAGAAATAATTTTAATAGGTATATAGCTAGTAAAGAAATTGAATTAATATTTAATAATCTCCTAAAGAGAATGCACCTTGTGCAGATTGTTTCACTGGTGAAACCTACCAAGCTATGATGGGAGAAATAATACCAATTCACCACAACATCTTCTATACAATAATAGCAGAGGGACCACTTCCTAACTTTCTATATATCCAGGATAACCCCAACACCAAAAGTGGATAGAGACCTTATAAGAAAGGAAAACTGTAGACCAATATTTCTAATCAACATAGATTGCAAAAATCATTAAGAAAATACTAGTATATTGAATCCAACAATGCACAAAAAGAATCACATGCCATGAACAAATAGGACAGAATCCAATATCTTTTCATGATATAAACTCTCAACAAACATACAATAGTGATAAATTGCCCAAATTAACAAAGACTATCTAAAAATACTTAACAGTACAAAATGATGAGAAACAGAACAAATTCCACATAATTTAGCAGGAAGGAAAAGGTGTACACTAATCATTTCTACATAAACTATTACTTGGAGCCTTAGTTAGTTCAATAAGATAGGAAAAGGATATAAATGGTGTAACAATTTATGCTTATTTTATGAATCCTAAAAGAGAATGATTATGTCTGTAAACTAATCTATTCCTCTGTGTTTTACACCCTTTGATTGCATTAAATTCAGCTGAGAGACCTTTGATTTGATTATCTGTTAAGATTGCTATAGGGCTTTTAATTGGAATTTATGTCAGTGAGGTGGGAGGCAGGTTGAATCCCCACCCCTTTGCTGGGTCTGAAATAAATGGTCATTCAATCAGACAGACAAAGGAAAATGGGAAATCTTCTATTTTTTATTCTGCTGTGTGATGAGTGTCAAAGAGGTGAGCCTTTCACATGATAGCTTAGAGCTGAAATTGGGAAGGAAGCAGAACTACCAAACTGATATAGGAGCCTGGAAAGAAATAAGCCCTATGCCAGGAGAGAAAGGCTACAATATAACTTACCAAAAAGTCTCAAGAGACTGGGCCCATGGACCTCAAAAGAATAGGGTGAGCTTTGGGGGTGGAGTGGAGTCTAAAACCTGGACAGAGTTTGGAGGCCATTTTACTCCACCTCATGGCAACACACCAAGATAAGCAGTAGCTGATTTTGATGAGAATGCATCTCTCATGGTACCTCAGGTTGGACTTTCCATGGCCTTGGAATGGTAAGCCTCTCTCCCAAATAAATCCCTTTATAAAAGCCAACAGATATCTAGTACTTTGCATAAGCAGCACTTTGGAAAATATAACAAATGTTATACTTATTAGGGAAGAAGAAATAAAACAATATTCATAGATACAATTATCTACATAGAAAATGTCACTATATTGTCATAAAACTGTGTAAACTAATAAACTAATAAACTATTATAGCAATGTCACAGGATGAAAGAATAGTATACAAAGGCCAATAATTTTTCTATATTCTTGCAGCAACAATTGAAATTAGAAAAAATATTTATAATGGCACCAGTAATGGATTGTATTTTGCCCCTCAAAAAGACATGTAACAGTACATCCCCAGTACATCTGAATGTGGTTTTTCTATAGAAATAGGGTCATTACAGATGGATTTAGGAAAATTAGACTGAGTTTGTACAGATGTAAGCTTATCACTTAATTAAACATGACTGGTTTTCTCATAAGGAAAGGTAGCATAGACACAGATCTGAGTGTAACATGTAACAACTAAGGTCAGAATGACATGGGTTGCTGCCAAGCCACCACCAAAACAAGGAACACGTTCTTCTCTAAAGACATAACAAGAAGCAGCACCTTGCCAACACATTGACTTCAGACTTCTAGTCTCTAGAACCATGGGTCAATACATTTCTCTTTTTAAAACCACCAGATTGTGGCATTTGTTAATGCAGCCATAGTAAAATAAGGCAGTACCAAAAATTGAAATATATAGTTATTAATTTAACAAATAAATATAGGATTTATATGCAAAATTACAATGGTATCATCAAAGAAATTATGTCCATAATTTGGAAGACTCAATATTGTTAAAATGTCAGTTCTCTAAAATTTGACTTGTAGATGCAATGTAATCCTAACCAAATCTGAGCAGCTATTTAGAACAGTTAAATTGATTCTAAATTTTATATGGAAATTCAGGACACCTAGTATAGTTAACACAACACTGAAGAATAAAAACAAATGTGCAAGGCAGGATTTTAATATTTATTATAAGGCCATATTAATGAGGACAGTGTAGTGTTTAAGTAGGCTTGGGTTTGTAGATCAATGAAAGAGAATAAGGAGCTAATAAATGGACCCACATGAATAGGCTCAACTGTTTGTCAAGGCACACAGGAAATCAATGGAGAAAGTGTAGCATATTCAACAAATCATACTGGGATTTTTTTAAAGTAAACATCCAAATCCAAGTAAATAATTTAGACACAGCCTTATACATTTCACAAAAACCAACTCAAAATGAGTCTTATACCTACATGTGAAGCATAAACCTATAAAACTTCAAGAAGATAGCATAGAAGAATATCTAATTTTACTTGTGTTTGAAGATAACTTCTTAGATTCAACAGCAAATCATAATTTGGACTTTATGAAAAATAAAATCTTTTGCTTTGGGAAATACTTTAAAGAGAGAAAGAATTCAATCCATTTAGTTGACCAAGATAGTAGCATAAGACACTCAAGTTTGCTATTTTCTCACAGAATTTTGAATAACCAGCTAAAATTGGCAGAGCCATTTCCCTCATTATTCCAGAAAACAGTTACAGGGATGTAGTAAGTGGAAAAGTGCTCAACCTAAAAAACATAGCTTTAAAAATGGTAGAAGAAGCTCCTGGCACCCTTGTTGGCCCTGCCCCTGCCCCTGCCCCACCCACTGCATTGGAACCAGCCTGGTCACCTATTGTGGACCTCTGGCACTATTCTGGAAGGAGTAGAGTAACCCCTATGACTATAATGGGATGAATATGTATTAGTGCCAGTCTATCAGATGACATCCTGAAAGGCTAAACTAGGAAGCTTTTCTTGGGATCATCTTCACAGAACTTGCCCTACAAGGAAAAGCAGTTTTCAGACTGCTAATGTAGTGTAAGAAACAATTAAGTCAAGTACTCTCAGGGAAAAAGATTACCTGCTTTAAGGTATACAATAGAGCATCCTGGAGGGGAAGAAAGGCAATTTCATAGGGAGTAGAGGGAGCATTTGAATCCTGTAAGTGGAGGGATGCCTTGGGCCACTAGTGAGCACAAGCCCAGGACAAGATGTTGGGACAGAAAAGAATGAGACAGAGAGGACTTCAGTTTAAATTTTCCTCAGGCTGATCAACTCGATAGGAGGACTAAACACTAAAGAGGAACACCATCAAACACAGAAACTCTTTGCCAAGACTGGGAAAGGTGTTTTCATTGTTTATTTTTTTTTTTGTTTTATTTTGGTTTGGTTTATTAATTACAGGCATTGAAGAGAATGTCATGTCACTGGATGAAGACAATCTTAAGGAAGAGACATTCAGTGCCTGCCCCAGATTTCACAAGTGAGGCAAGTGAGCCTGAGCTCCTCCTGAGACAAAGGTCAGCCTTTCAGCAAAGAAATATGGGTTCAGACATTCCATGCCCCACATTTCTTTTTTCTCATTTCTCTCAGGATAGTTCGGCACTTTCCCCATAGGTGCTCAGGAAGAACTTCCAGGGTTCCTGACTACAGCTGAGGTTCTGACTCCCTGATACATCTGCCACCAGTGAAAAGTGGGTGGTTTTTCTAAGTCAGTCAGGTGAGCTGACCTCTTAGGCTCAGCCTGCTGTGGATTTGGATCCTGTCCAGCCTTAAAAATCCCTGTCCATGATGGAGAAAACAAGATGATTCACCTGGACAATGCACATAAAGCCATGCCAGCCTGTCTTCTCTTTCTGCTCCCTTTCCCTGAGGTTATGGGGCTCTACATGGTGGTGGGGAGCTAAGCTGGGAAACCAATAATACTGAATAGCATGGGAGAATGATATATATGCTTACACTATGGGAAAGGAAAGTGGGACTTTAATTTTCAATTCAGATAAAATCATTCTACCATTAAATAATCTGTCACAATGTTGACTAAACAATCATACAAATTCAATATTATTATTATTATTATTTGCCTAGGTATTATTATTTGCCAGGACAGGGAATTAAATCCTGAGAATTGAAAGCACAGTGTCAGAGTGTTAGCTGAAAAAAATTTTGTTCATACTTCCTGTTTAACCCAGAAGAACAAAATGAAGAAAACTACTTTATATGTGTGAATAAAATATCATATAATATATAATAATAATGCAAATATATTTTCTGCATTTGAAACTTGGAAATGTAATGACATTGCGTAGAATAGATGCAGTGGTGAATCTCTAGTAATTCAATGCTTTTAAGAAACAAATGGAAAACCTATATTATTACAGGAATCCCAGATTTCCCAAAATCTTCCTTGAAAATGAACCTTGGGTTGGTCCCTACTGTGAGTGGGTTAAAATCACCCCCTGCAACACAATCCCTTCTGCACAGGAAAGTTTATGTCTGGGCCCACACTGACTTCCCCTTACTGTGTGTCTTGCACAGTAATACACAGCTGTGTCTTCAGCAGTCATGGAGCTCAGCTGCACAGAGAACTGGTTCTTGGATGTGTCTCTCAAGGTGGAGAGTCAGCTCTTGAGGGGTGGATTGTAGTTAGTGTTACCATTTTAGCATATTATTGAAAACCACTTCAGCCCTGTCCTTGGTGACTGACAGATCCAATGCCAGCAGGAGGGATTGGTTGTGATGGAGACACCAGAGACAGAGCAGGTGAGAGAAAGGGTCTGGGAGAGCCTCACCAGGCCAGGTCCTTAATCTTGCAGCTGCACCTGGGACAGGACACCTGAGGACAAGGAGAACACAGTGAGTCCTGTGCTCAGAGGCATCATCCCTGTTACTTTCATGTCTGAATCCTAAGACACTCACCTCTGGGAGCTGGCACCACAAAGAGAAAGAACCACAAGGGCTTCATGTTCCTTTGTATGAGGCCCATGGATTGCAGACAATATTTTCCTGTTTCAGGGGATGCTAAATTTAAGTCTATGTGTGCTGTGATTTCATCCACTGGCCCAAGTGGCCATTTGCATGTGGGAGGCACTTTTGTATGCAAAGGTCAAAGGGGCTGTATTAGTCAGGGTTCTAAGGAAACAGAAACAACAGGAGATATCTGTCAATAATATGAGACTTTAGGAGTCTCTCATGTGACCGTGGAGATGCACAAGTCCAGGATCCCCAGGCAGACTTCAAACCAGGGGATCCGATGAAAGTCTGATGAAAGGTCCTTGATGAGTTTCTGGGAGAAGTTGGCTGCCCAATGAGGAGCTGGAAAATTCTCTCTGAATGTTGAAGTCACTTCCCCTTTTAAGGTATTCAACTGATTTTATAAAAGCATCACCCATTGATTATGCAATCTCCCTGATTAATGCAGATGTAATCAGCCATCCATGCAGTAAACTCTCTGGTGATCAAAGTCCATAAATGCTCTTGTATTACAATTAGCCCAGTGCTTGCTGGACCAAACACCTGGACACAGTTACTTGGCTGAGTTGACACATTAGCCTAACCACCACAGTCCACCCCTTGTCAACTCGGCAAGCATACACATTGCACTAATTCCCCACAGAATAGGGTGCAAGTCCTTGGGTAATAGTCACTCTTAAACTTGACATCCTTAAATATTATGTTATGAAATTAATACAACTTTTCATAAGATACCGGAAAAGGTTGGGGAAGAAAACAAGAAATTCATTTTGTGTACATATACAATCATACTCATAGTGAAACAAGGAAGAAGGGTTCATGACTATTACAGTCCTTGTTTCTGTAACTGGTCACATGGACAAAGTTCATATTTATTTATCACTACCTTCTTCCACTACCCGTTCATTGTTCCTGTTACCTTCAGAATGCACTTCAGCTGCCTGTGGTTCTTTGCCTGGTGGGGTGAACCAAACTTTGTTATCTGAAGATTCTGGGCCATTGTTAGCACTGCTTGAATTGGGTTGTTGCAATTTTCCATGGACTTTCAACACAGGGCATGACAGTACTAGGAATGCCCTAGAGGATCTCCTGCATTGCAGGCAAACTCTTCTTTGCCCCCATTATGTAGACATAGCCCTATTTCCCCTATAGTCAGGATCAATCACCCCAGCCAGTACAGTAATTCCCTTCTTTACCTGTTGATTCACAGGTCAGAGGAGCCCAAAGTGGCCAGGTGGCAGCCTTAACTTCCAGCTCAATGGAATCATTGTTGTGTTCCCTGGTGGCAACATTTCTCATTTTGGGACTAAAACGTGTAGACCAGCAGAGCTTAAGGTTGCAGGGAGAGGAAGCAAAAATTTTCCTAGTGGGTCACTAGAGGTAATAATGAGTGGTGTCACTCACATTTCCACCCCTTGATTCCTGGATCCATGAATCCTGGTTATGGGAGAAACAGCACCATAGAGAGGACACTGATTCAGAGCATACACAACCTCCTGGAGAACATTGCCCCAGCCCTGCAAGGTATTGCCACCCAGTTGGTGCCATAATTAAGTCTTCAAAAGGCCATTCCACCATCCTATTAACCCAGCTGCTTCAGGGTGATAGGGAACATGGTAAGATGAGTGAATTCCATGGGCATGTGCCCATTCCTGTAAAACATTTGCTGTGAAATGGGTTCCTTGATCAGAAGCAATGCTGTGTGGAATGCCATGGTGGTGGATAAGACATTCAGTAAGCCTACAGATGGCAGTTTTGGAAGAAGCATTGCATGCCAGAAATGCAAACCCATAGCCAGAGTGTGTATCTATTCCAATTAAAATAAATTGCTGCCCCTTCCATGGTGGAAGTGGCCCAATGTAGTCAACCTGCCACCAGGTAGCAGACTGGTCTCCTTGAGGAATGGTGTCATATTGGGGAATGAGTGTAGGTCTCTGCTGCTGGCAGATTGGGCATTCAGCAGTGGCTAAAGCCATGTCAGCCTTGGTGAGGAGAAGTTCATGTTGCTGAGCCCTTGCATAACCTGCATCCCTACCTCCATGGCCACTTTGTTCATGAGTCCATTGGGCAATGACAGGAGTGGCTGGGGAAAGAGGCTGAGCATTAACCATAGAGCGGGTCATCTTATCCACTTGATTATTATACGCATCCTCTGCTGAAGTCACCCTCTGGTGAGCATTCACATGGGACACAAATATGTTCATATTTTTTGCCCACTGAAAAAGGTCTATCCACATACCTCTTCTCCAGACCTCCATGTCACCAATTTTCACATCGTGTTCCTTCCAAGTCCCTGACCATCCATCCAAACCAATGGCAACATCCCATGAATCAATGTACAAACACACATCTGGCCATTTCTTCTTCTGAGCAAAATGAACAACTAGGTGCAATGCTCAAAGTTCCACCCACTGGGAGGATTTGCCCTCACCACTATCCTTCAAGGATGTCCCAGAATAGAGGTGCAGTGCCACAGCTGTCCTCTTTTAGGTTGTACCTGCATATTGTGTGTATCTGTAAACCAGGCCCGAGTTTTCTCATCCACAGTCAACTGATTGTAAGGGACTCCCCAAGAAAACAAAGCTTTGGGCTGGGAAAGAGAAAGACACATGGAAGAGGTAGTGACCATGGATATTTGGGTCACTTCCTGATGTAACTTACTTGTGCCTTCAGGACCTGCTTGAGCCCTATCTTGTGTATACCACTTCCACTTTATTATGGAGTGTTGCTGTGTACACCCAACTTTATGGATGGGTGGGTTAGACATTACCCAGCTCATGATAGGCAACTCACATCTCATGGCAACTTGATGGCTCATGTTTAAGTGTTAAGTCTCTACTAAGGCCAAGTAGCAAGTCAAAATCTGCTTCTCAAAAGGGGAGTAGTTATCTGCAGAGGATGGCAGGGCTTTGCTCCAAAATCCTAAGGTTCTGCATTGTGATTCCTCTATAGGGGCCTGCCGAAAGCTCCAGACAGCATCTCTATTTGCCACTGAAATTTCCTGCACATTTCAATCTGATGGATCATATGGTCCAAGTGGTAGTGCAGCTTGCACAGCAGCATGGACCTGTCACAAGGCTTCCTCTTGTTCCAGTCCCCCATTCAAAACCAGCAGCTTTTCCGGTCACTCTGTAAATGGGCTGGAGTAACATACCCAAACGAGGAATGTGTTGTCTCCAAAATTGAAGAGGCCAAAAAAGCATTGTGCCTCTTTTTTGGTCATAGGAGAGGCCAGGTGCAACAGATGATCATTTACTTTAAAAGGGATATCTCTACAGGACCCATACCACTGGAAACCTAGAAATTTCACTGAGGTGGAAGCACCCTGTATTTCTGTTGGATTTATCTCCCATCCTCTCTCATGCAAATGCCTTACCAATAAATCTAGAGTCTTTTCTATTTTTTTCTCAGTAGGTTTATCAATATGATATCATCAATATAATGGATCAGTGTGATGTCTTGTGGGAGGGAGAGATGATCAAGGTCCCTGCCAACAATATTATGACATAGGGCTGGAGAGTTGATATATCCCTGGCCCAGGACAGTGAAGGTATACTGCTGGCCTTGCCAGGTGAAAGCAAACTGTTTCTTGTGGTCCTTACTAATGGCAATTGAGAAAAAAGCATTTTCCAGATCAAGAGCTGCATACCAATTACCAGGGGAAGTGTTGATTTGCTCAAGCAATGATACCACACCTGGGACAGCAGCTGCAGTTGGAGTCACCACCTGGTTAACTTTAAAATAATCTACTGTCATCCTCCAAGATCTATCTGTTTTCTGCACAGGCCAAATAGGAGTGTTGAATGGGGATGTGTTCGGAATCATCACCCTTGCATCCTTCAAATCCTTGATGGTGGCACTAATCACTGCAATCCCTCCAGGAATCCATTATTGCCTTTGACTTACTATTTTGCTAGGTAGGGACAGTTCTAGGGGCTTCCACTTGGCCTTTCCAACCATAATAGCCCTCACTCCACAAGTCAGTGATCCAATGTGGGGATTATGCCAGTTACTCAGTATGTCTATTCCAATTATGCATTCTGGAACTGGGGAAATATCCACAGACTGTGTCCAGGGACCCCGTGGACCCACTGTGAAGTGGACCTGAGCTAAAACTCCATCAATCATCTGACCTCGATAAGTCCCTACTCTGACTGGTGGACCACAGTGATGTTTTGGGTCTCCTGGAATTAATGTCACTTCTGAGCCAGTGTTTAATAATCCCTAAAATGTCTGATAATTTCCTTTCCCCCAATGCACAGTTACTCTGGCAAAGGGCCATAGGTATCCCTGGTAAATGGTGGGAGGAATTTTAACAGTATAAATTTTTGGCAGTTTAACAGGATCTTTCCCCAAGGGGACCTGGCCTTCTCCTCATTCAAGGGGCTTTAGGTCTGTAAACTGTCTCCAGTATGGGACTTGATTAAGGGGCCATGATTCTCTGCATCTGTAATTTGAGTTAGGGTTTTGTTCACTCGACCTAGAACACTTCTACTTATACAAATCCAGAAGAAATTTAGTAGACTGCCCATGAATTTCACTTCTAGGTACCCCGTGATCTATTAGCCAACACCATAACTCCAAGGGCCTCAGACTATTCTGTGTCCTGTTTTGAATCTGTCTTTCATTGCTTTAGCCACACCCACCTTGCCTTTGGAGAATAGCTGTTGATACTTGACTCTTACCAGACCGAGATCTGATCATCTACATAATGTTTAAGGATTCCAATTCCATTACAACCCTCCCCACAGTAATATCTGGACTGCATAAAAGAGCAACCACAGAGCTCTTCAGAGAAGATGGAGTTAGTCTTACAAATTTATTCCTCACAGTACTGGTTAAAGGTGTGTCCTCTGGACATCCCTGGGGTTGGTAGGCAGCCTTGTGGGCAAATGGTAAATTCATTCTAGCATTCCAATCTCTTTAAGCCTTTGAATCCCTTTGTCTACTGTATACTAGGGCAAATCAGGATTCTCAACATCAGACATGCTAGGCCATCGTTTGGTCCATGTTTCAGTCAGCCACCCAAACAAACTGTAGCTTTGAATCCAGAATTTCAGTCAGCCACCCAAACAAACTGTAGCTTTGAATCCAGAATTTCTGCTTAGTGGACCCATATCAATAATTTCAGCCTGATCCAACTTTATATTTCTTCCATGATCATCCCTTACCTTAATATCCATTCCCACACATATTCCCCTGATTTCTGTCAATATAAGTTGGAAAACTCATGCAGTTCTTTCAGAGTATAAGATAATTCCTCATGGGTCACACTTTGTATTTCACCTTTGGGGGCTTGTTGTGATTTTCGTCTCATAATAGGTCTTGAAGAAAAGAGGGGTGGTGGGGGCGGTTAAGGAGAAAGATTAGAGGTGTCATGCAGGCTACTGACCTCAGGGCATTCCTTTGCATTTTCTTCTGGTGAGACAGGATTAATCTCTTCAAGCAGGAGTAGGAAGGCAAATACCTCAGGGCAACTGGAAGTTGGGCAATGCATGCTGGAGTTTGGCTGGTACCTGCCTCAGGGCTTGGAGGAGGTCCATACTCCCAGAGGCAGGCCAGAGTATAGGCAGTGCAGGCTTCAGTTTGGCTGGTACCCACCTCAGGGCTGGAAGGATGTCCAGACTCAAAGGGGCAGGTGGGAGGCTGGATGATACAAGGTTGACAAGATGTGGTCTCCACAGGGCAGGCCATCACAAGTTTATCTGTTAAAGTCTTAGCAGAATTTATGGTTCCAATGTCTCCACCAATATTATCATCATCCGATATGTCTCTGTCCCAATCCTCAGGGTTCAACTCCTTTCCAATCAAGGTCTTCACTTTAATTGCTAAAGCCCTGTGACATTGAGATTTTAGTTTCCCCTGTAATTCTGCTACTCATACAATGAGAGTCTGGGTTTGATTCTCAGATATCTCAAGTCTGTGGCTACAGGAGACAAGAATTTCTTTCAAGGCACATGTAGAAACTTTCATATCATTCATGCAGCATTTAAGTTTCAAATTTGAAGACTTTAGCTCATCTATTTCTTTTGTAACTGTATCCAGAGTAGCTAAGAGTAGCCATCCATCATTATTATACTTTTTGACTCCACAAAATTCTGTTAAGGTGTTGAAAAGATTCTCACCCAGATCTTTGCTTCTTATAAGCATGGAAGTAGGGGAATCCAGTGATGCTACATTGCATATCTATATTGCCAGCTCATGACATGGACTGTTAGCAGCCTCTTCATTATTGGAAAGGGATTCATTAGTACCCCTGAGTCCAATTAGAGTAGAGAGTAAATTGCAAAACTCCCACAACCACCTCACACATCCCATGTTTAAGACTCTGTTCCTCAAGAACCAATCCTGGTACCAAGCTGAATTAGTCAGGGTTCTCTCAGGAAACAGAATCAAAAGGAGATATCTGTCAATAATATGAGATTTTATAAGAGTCTCTCATGTGACCATGGGGATGCACAAGTCCAGGTTCCACAGGCAGGCTGCAAACCAGGGGCTCCAATGAAAGTCCGATGAAAGGTCCTTGATGAGTTTCTGGGAGATGTTGACTGTCCAAGATGAGCTGGGAAATTCTCTCTGAATGTTGAAACCACTTCCCCTTTTAAGGCATTCAACTGATTGGATAAAAGCATCACCCATTGATGATGCAACCTCCCTGATTGATGCAGATGTAATCAGCCATCCACGCAGTAAACTCTCTGGTGACCAAAGTCCATAAATACACTTGTATTACAATTAGCCCAGACTTACTGGACCAAACACCTTGACACAATTACTTTGCTGAGTTCACACATTAGACTAACCATCACAGGGTTCCATGGGAGTTCCCAGTATCTGTGGCTTATCTGGTAGGAAGATGTTGGTTATTCCATAAGAGAACACAATCCACATCTTGGGATTAAACTTCACTATGTACATTGATTTCTTTTTACAGGCCTTGGAAATTTCCAGAAGGAGCTGGTAAGGGAGGCATAGACAGCCAAGAAATGTGGATTTCTTTGAAAAAGAATCAATCAAATGGATATACATATTCATCAAATCACCAGCCCAAATACATGGACTGTAAATAAATAATCAGGTATTTCCTCTGTTACATTTTATTGGATATTCTAAGGTTTTGAAGTAGCAGCTAAATGTGTTAAACAGTGAATTCAGACAACCTGGGTCCAATCCAATATGAGTCATATTTCAGAAGGACTTTGACCCAATATGTGAACGTTTCTTCCTCAGAATGGACTTTTATAAAATGTATATTCAAAAATTATTGTAGAGTTGAAATTGCTCAAGTCACTCTCTCATGAAGTTTATTCTTCTCACTCCTAGCAGTTTCCTAGACCTTTTTTATTCCCTGTACTTAGCTGAGTCTGAAGGGATACCCTGTACCTCACGACTCCTTCCTTAGGTAAGACTTTAAGGAACATAAACCCCCCTCTGATTTAAAAATAGAGATTACCCATGAAGCATCATCAGCACACCAATATGTTGGATCAATGCTATGGGTTCAGTTTTGTCTCCCAAAACACTGGTCAAGTCCTAACCCTAGTCCTGTGAATGTGGCCTTATTTGGAAATAAGTTCTTTGAAGATGTTGTTAGTTAAGATGAGGCCAAACTGGATTATATTGGGGCCTAATCCAACATGATTAGTGTCCTTGTAAGAAGGAAAGAATTGGACATGAGACAGACAGACTCAAAGAGGACACCATGTGATGACTGAGTTAGGAATTGAAGGGCCAGGATTTTGGGCAAAGCACCAGTGACTAAGGGGAGGACAAGAAGGATTCTCCACTAAAGACAAGATTTATAGCCACTTGAGCTGCAAGTCAGTGTATTTATACTGTATAAATTCACCATTGTGTAATTCTTTGTTACAGCAGAATCCAGTAAGGGATTCATTCATGGATACCAGAAACACTCATTTCCTGCTCTCTGTGATAATGTCAATGAATTCTAGGTCTTGTGAAGATTGTATCCACTACATTGGGGGAAATGATGTGTAAATCCTTGTCAGTATATCTCCACAGTGAACATTTTCCTGAAGGGAAAATCTCACAATGGCTAGAGGGCAAGTCCCTGCCAAGGAATCAGGTCCCTTGAAAATCACATGTGAGTTGCCCTCCTGAAGCCTGTGTCATGGAATCCTGTGATCATGGCTGTGATCCTAGAAGCCTACAATGGCAGCTCCATCCCCTCTTGCCCTGTGACCCTCAGGATGTGATCTCACCCCTATGTGATTCAGTCTGACAAGGCACAAATTGGGGTTTACAGCAGAAATTTCATTTGTGAGTTTTAAAGTAGGTGCCCTGAGGTGTTTTGCTGTCACCCTCACTGTCATTAGTGTTATCACTGCCCTGGGAATCAGAATGTGAGAAGCAATATGAGCCATCACCTCTGACAAAAATAATTCCACAAGGGACACCTGCTCTGGTCCTGTCAATGACATGCCACACCTGTCACTGCAGCAAGTCAACCCCTTCAGCATCAGTGACCCAAACTGTATATTGACCAATTTGGATCCAGTTATTGGTGACAATATTTTATTACTTTATTATTTCAGGATCATAGCCTTGAATGCAGCATACTGCAACCTGGCTAGTCAGTATTAGTCAAGTGAATTACATAATGAATAATTACCATCCCTGAAAAGAGTTAATAGGAAAATCAACAGAAGTAGGATGAGTCAGATGACCAGGACAAATCAGAACTTCTGATTAAGAATTGGAATGTGGGCTGTGGGAAAGGAGAGGGGAATAGACAGAATCTAACATCCAGAATCAGGTGCTCCAATTACCCATCGGGTGGTCTCATAGATTGGCACAGATGCAGAACTGAGTGTCCTTGACTTTGGGGGCTGATGGACTTTGGATGGAGACTGATATAAATTCTTTCTTACAGAGGAGAAAATCCAGTAGTTGTACATAGATTTTTGTGGGGAAGAAGGAGTTGCTAGGAACCCCCAGGAAAGGAAAAAAAAAATAAAGGAAAAATAACTACTGACACTTACAGAGATTATTAAACTGTGCTGTGGCTGGACACCCACACTAGAATGCCTCATTTGCAATAAAAAGGTTAAAGAGGAAAATATTCAAATGAGATGCTCTTGGAGGTCACCAACAATGAAAACACTGTTGGAAGGAAGTACCATGACCAGAGTCAGCAGCATAAGATGTGGGTAGAGTTCATGTTGAGGTAAGTAGGGAAGTCTCTTTTTCTTTCTTTTTTTTCAGAAGCTATCAGGGATTGAAACTAGGACCTCACATATGTGAAGCACATGCTTAACCACTAAGAAGCACCTGCTCTACAAAGGAAGGTTATTTTGATAGCTGATTTTTTATTCTCATTGTGGAATGTAGACAACATGAACTAAGAATAGGGTGTGAATCTATGGAAATTGAGTCCAGATGTCTGAAGATAATGGAATGTCATTATTAAAGTCATTGTTTTAAATGAAGCATGGAATGTAAAGAGACACATAACAGTCATCAGGCACTAAGTATGTCTCACAAAATTATGGATGCATTAAATTAATAAACCATCCTTTTACTCCAGCTTCTCACTATTAAGGCATCTATAAGACCTAGAAACACCCCTTTAAAATGTGTTTCCTTTTGCCTTACCAAAGTAGGAAAATGCTCCCAAAGGAGTGAAATGTGATTAAACACAACATTAGTCATGTTGTGTTTTCAAAAATGAGACCCCAGACTCTAAGAAGAAGCACCTGCTTGGAGACCCCTGCACATGCTCTGGGGTGGGCCCTGTGCTTCATGGGACCTCAGCACACCCTGCAGCCCTGCTTCTGCCCTTCAGGGAGGTTCTGTTGTCCTCAGAGGGTATTTCTTTTGCAGTGTTTCTGTCCAGTGTTACCTGTATGTGACTTTGCATTCAGAGTGCTTGTTAGAGATGCCACAAACTGTTGATACCATCTCTTGATATTGTGAATTGTCCTTAGCAACACAGTGTACTCTTCAGGGAGAACAAACACAGGATTCTATGGAACTTCCAGGGCCCCATTCCATGGAGCCTGCCAGATGCTCAGACACAGTCACAGGTCTGGTGAATCCAGAGACTCTCAGGGACTTTCAGGGGGTCTCAAGTTGAAGCTCACATCAGAGAACAACTTCACACACAGAACCATGGGGCTCAAAGCCCACTTACACCTCAGCTAAACCCAAACACACATAGCACACCCACATACCTGCACACATACACACACATACCTGCACACATACACACACATACACATACCATGTCTGATTTTTGAGCAATGAACCCAAATTTATCCCTCTTCCCTTTCCCAGCACATGAGTACTGCCCCCATGGTGACACCCAGGGGTCAGGAGCACATGCTGATGCAGGCACAGTAAGTAAAGCCAACACTGACCCAACCTGAATGCATGTGTGGATACACTGGATATACAACCCAGAGAGTCACTGTTCTCAGGGAGAGCTGTGTGCAGGGCAACCCTCCCAGGAGCAGAAGCAGGTGCTAAACAAGGAACTGGGGTCCCAGAACAGTGAGCTTGACCAGAGGTCAGAATCCCTGTGGGCCAGTGTATGCTGCAGTCCTCCTGGTCCTCCCCCTTTGATGGTGCTGTCTCTTGGGTGATAGTGACCCTGTCCTGCCATTGCAATTTGGTATATGGATGAGAAGACTCATAATTTTAGTTTCACAAGTATTCAAAACAGAAGGATTTCAATAAAATAAAAAATAATCACTATGAAAAATAAACTGCTTTAAGTAAATGTAAATCCATGTTTCCAATCACGAAAAAGTATTGGTGAATCATATTTTTGATAAAGAACTTCTATTCAAAATAAAATAAAGTATACTTTCCCATAAATAAAAAGTGTAAAATTGTTTAAAATGTAAAATTATTGAATGCACTTTCCCCAAACAATATTTATCAATGCCGAATAAGCTCATGAATAAAGAATGACAATTTACAGTCATGAGAGAAATGTAAATAATATTCATAGCAGTTTACCAATTCACATTGTCAAGATGGCTATAATAAAATAATTTTAAAAATTATAAGTTATAGAAATAAATAATAATGCTAATACACCAAAAAAGTTTTCTGTAGGTGAAACAAAAGCAGGTTGTATATATATATTATAACTGAATTATTAATAAATAATATATTAAACAATATTTACTACTTAATAATATTATTATTTAATAATTATTAATCAAATAATATTATTAATAAAAGAAAAGCATAAAATCAATCAAAGCCTGTTCCACCTATAGTGGTACTGGATTATGTATGTGACTGTGGTTGAAAGTGGAAGTTTAGGGTGGTATATGTTACTAGATTGGAAGTTAGAAGATAAAATATGGGACAATGTAACAGGGAAACTTGTTGGTGGTCAGTGGACTTGGTTGACAGTAAAAGTATAAGAAGGTTCTTTCATGGATTATAACAAATGTATGACACTAATACAAGATGTTTATAATAGGATAGTATAAAAGAAAAATTCACCTAATGTTAATTATGTACTATAGATAACAGTATAAATTTAATACTTTTTCACTGACTGTTATTAATTGTATTATCCACTGTGGGAGCCAAAAATGA
>JAQZBX010051914.1:0-10783 GCA_029593785.1 Cabassous unicinctus | reverse complement strand
GTTATGTGAATTATATCTCATATATATATTATAATTATAAATAGAATTAAAAATTCCATTCCTCAGTCACACCAGCCACATTTCATGTGCTCGGTAGCTACAAGGGGCTAATGGATACCATATTAGACAGCACAGAGCATTTCCATCACCACACAATGTCCTGTAGGACAGCATTGTTCTAGATACAAGGTCACAGCAGAATAAATGAGTAATGGCCTTCTGTCTGCATGTGAGGAATGATTAAACTGTCCATTATGAAACAGGAAGAGGTGCCATCCTCATCTGCTCCTTCCTCAGCTCTGGAATGCCTTGTCATCTGCAGCTCCAAGGCAGAAGGAGGAAGAGAATGGAGACTATGCAACCTTCTATCATTAAATTGGTGCTTTTCCTCTTTAAAGGAAATGCAGGTAGTGAGCAAAAGGGAAAACTGAGGCCTGTGTGGTGAGGCTGCATTGATAAGCCTGTTCCTACATTTCCTCCCAGACAGAGAGAGTCAAGATAGCTTGGCTTTTTTCACCTTGAGATAATTTGATGGTTCTTGTTTTCAATCAGCCAATCTTGGTTGAGCACTCCAGAAGCAGGGCCAGTTACTAGGCACCATGGAGGGAGATAAAGGACATAAATGATGGGGCCAACATTTTCATTAACCAGCTGTGTGACTTGAAGGCAAACCTTTTTCCTACTGGGTCACAGTTTCCCTCTCTGTAAAATAAGCAGGGGAATGGGTAAACTCTAAATCATCTCTAGCTTCTAGCTCTAGGATCCATAAAATATTTACTGATACTTTGTTCAAGAAACTTGCCCAGAAAAACATTATTGGAATCAAAGGGGGAAAGTGTCATGCCTACCCTCAAGAAGCTTAGAACCTAGCAGAGGTGCCAAGATTTATAAATGGAGTCCCTGGCTGCCTCTGTACATAGATTTAAAATCAACACATTGGGGGTATCAATGGCAAAAGCTACTCTTGAAAACATTTTTGAATGAGCCATGTTCTTATCTCAAAATAATTTTTAACAGTAATTCTTAGGATAACTAAAGTTGGAGAACTAATGGACTTGGCAAAAAAGGAGGAAACAAAACCAAATTTATATGCAGGTATTCAGGCATTCATTATATTCCATACACTTTAAATGTAATTTTTTAAATATCTAGAAGTGAATGGAAAATGGATGGGAAATTCTGAAGGATTTATTTCTGGTTTAATGTTAAGCCTTTATACATGTTTGTCTTAGGGATAAATGAGATAAAATTGTTACATCTTAAGCAGAGGTTAGATCTTAGTGTCAATAATAAATGTGATGTATCCAGCACATTGAAGGTATTCAAAAAATATTGGATGGATGGATGGATGGATGGATGGAGAGGATGGAGAGGATGGAGAGTGGTTAGATGGCTGACTGGATCAGTGGGTGGGTGAGTGGATGGATGGATAGGTAATTGGATGGGCTAATGGATGAGTAGATGGATGGATGGATGGAGGTACACATTCCATGACTCAGAGATGTTAGGGAAGGGTCCCTCTTGGCTGAAAGAGGTCACTGAAAGCCCTATGTGTGCCACAGGCAGACTGTGATATCTGATGTCAACATTGAGAATGCAAACAATTCCCTCATCAGCAATGACCACAGCTGGAAAAGGAAAAAGTTTTGCCTCACTTATGTGGCCAAAGCTCCAGAATTTACACAAGGTAACTCTCACCACCCTTCCTGGGGAGGCATTCATTCCAGTGGGGGAATAGGAAAGCCAGGAAATCTGACCTCCAAAAGGTGCTTACAGAAGGAGGGTTCATTGCTTTGGTGACACTTTAGTACATACAATCCTCCCCAAAATGAATATGGTGCCACTGCTCCACCCTCAGTAAAGCATGTACTTGGAAGTCCCTCTCCCCAGTAGCATGGTGTGTTACCCTGAACATCCTCTTCTCAACTTAGTTCAGTGAAATTTGCATTTTGTTCTGAATTATCTACAACCACCCACCCATCACAGCCAATGCCTGCCTGACCTTTTCCCTTTTATCTCTTCATTTTAGTCCAGCAGATGGTGGAAGTGTGAGTAGATAGCCCTCTGCTGGAGACTTTTTTGTTGACAATTATTTACCCCCATCTAAGGAAAGCTGTCATTTTTCTCCCCACAGGTCTATTTTATTTGTATAAGTCATTTTTAACAGTTGGGCCTTTCAAAGTCTTCCACGGAGAAGCCAGAGGAGGCCTCCAAATTAGAAACCCCACAGCACCCCCTGCTTGCTATCAGCCTCCATGAATTCCCTTCCTGGGACTAACGGGATGATGAAGCCTTTGTTCCCTGGGGACCAAAGGAGGGCCATGAGCTCAGAGAGTCATGTGAGACCCAACAATTGAAGAGATCAGTGCTCCAGAGAGGGCACAAAGTATCCTCAGGGTGGGAGGCAGGACCCCAGGCCCTAACACAGTTATCCACCATTATGGTTTCTGAGTTCCCCACCATGCTAGGGACAGGATTGCCTTGCTTCAGGAACATGTGCCACTGCAACTGTTTTGTTTTCAAAAGGGTGACTATTTGCAGCACAAAAGGACTCTTGGTTGTTCCAAAAAAACTCCTTTAAATAGCGAGTCCCATTGGACTATTCAAGTGTTGATGTACATACCATGGAGAATGTAGAAATTTCAAGTGCCCCTATCAACTGGAAACAATTGGTAGTGAAGAGAAAGCAAATCTTAAATGTGAGGGTGACACAAAAAGTACAAATGATTTGGTTTCCCAAAGTCTGATGGATCCCAAAGTTTTCAAGTATCACATAAACTGCACTATATCTGTACTAAAACTGGAAAAGGGGGGGTGGAATAATCCTATTATGAGGATTCATTTTGAATCCATTTAGGTTTCACAAGGCTTCTGCACTTAAGACACAAAAATCAGTGCAAAAGGGCATGACTCGGCTATAAATGAATTACTTTCTGTTTTTTTTTTTTTTCTTAGATCTCTCCATTTTTTAGTATTGGTGGATTTGTAAATAACAGGAACCTGAGTTTATGGTCAAGTCTTTTTCTCTTTACCAACATGATATGAGAACCCCTGGTTGCAGAAGGGGATGGGATTTGGATTTCTAAGGAGAGAGGATTTTCACAGATTGAGGAAAATTCCAGTGACTCCAATGGGGTAGTGGTGATTGAGAGAACCAGAGAACAGAGCAGGGCCTGGTCCAGCAGCTGGTTAGCCCTGAAAACCTGAGGTTTCTTCATTCAACAAATATTTTTTGAGCACCTCCTATGTGCCATATGTTGTTCTAGGCTTCAGAGATAGAGCAGTGGACAAAATAGACAAATTTCCTGCCCTCATAGAGTTTATGTTTTCCCTGGATGAGATAGGCCACAAACTATATAAGGACATCAACTATACCCAAAGTCAGATGAGGGTAAGTGTGATAGAGAAAAATGAAGCACAGTCAGCAAGATAGAAAAACAAAAGAGTCTGAGGCCTGTGCCCTCGCTGCTCCAATGTCCAGAGTTTGGGAACATGAGAAAGAACCAATGATGGAGACTGGGCAGAAGGAGAGGCAGGAAATCCTGGATGCTAGAACCCAAGAGAAGAAAGGGAGGGAGCAGCTATGGCCATGTTGTTTCCATGATCAAGGTGAACACTGGGAACCAGCCATTGGATTTGCAAGGATTTGCTCATGGGTGATGTTCATCCATGCTGTGGTATGGAATGGTGGAGGCAGGAGCCTGTTGGAGAATGGAAGGGGAAGTGCAGCCAACAAGGGGAGACAATGGAGCAGAGAGGGGGTGGTAGGTGGTGACCCTTGTCCTGTGGTTGCCCTGCCCTCTCCTACAGCTGATCCACCATCTTCATGCATCTCCACACCAGTGGGAATCAGGAGCTTCAGTACCAGCCAGGGGACCACCTGGGCATGTTCCCCAGCAACCACAAGGACCTCTTGAACACCCTGATCAAGCGGCTGGAAGACGCGCCCCCACCAACCAGGTCATGAAAGTGGAGTTGCTGGAGGAGTGGAACACAGCTTTGGATAACTACAGCAGCCTGGGCACCCCCACCTGGCCTTTCCTGGGGGCCCCTCCCTTCTCCAGGGAGCTCTGATGGCAGGTTGTATCTAGGGAAGAGAGGACCAGCTCTTCCCAACCCCCAGTCCAGATGGGAGTGTGGGTGTCTATCATTCTGGATAATGCAGTGAAGTACTTTAAAAGGAAAATGGGTCTCAGCACTTCATCACAGTAGGCACAGGTGACCTTGGGGCACTGCAGAGAACTTGCATGGCAGCCCATGACCCAGTGACCTTTATAAAGGAGTCAGGGCCTAAAGACAGGGCAGAATGTAGAGAAAGTACACAGTCCAAGCCCTACTGAAAATGCTGTAGGAAACACCATTTTGGAGAGACATACTCTCTCTTACCCAGCCCATTTTTCCCTTCAGTATTTATCTTGGGTTGAGCTCCTGATGAAGTAGAGGCTTGTGTTTAGGGGTCATGTTGGATGGAAAATACACAGAGGCAGTACAAGGTAGTAATTAGAACAAGGTCTGGAACCAGACTGCTCAACTTCACACTTAACGCTGCATGACCTTGGGCAGATTCCTTAACCTCTCTGTGTTTGCTTCCATTTTTCTTATCTGTAAAATGGAGATAATAGCACCCACCACATAGGGTTGTTTTGAAAATTAAATGGCTTAATAATATAAAGCACAGAGAATAGTACTTGGCATATAGAAAGTACTAGATAAGTGTTAGACATGTTTGCAGTTTTTAAACACCAGAATCCCAATTGGAAGGGTGAGATGCTGATACCATGAGAGGACAGATGGAATCAAAACAGACTTGTATCTCACGCTCACTTGGCAGCCCACTGTGTAGAATGCCAGTGGAATGTCTCATGCTATTATAACATTTTTCTCCTCTTTTCATTTTTATTTTTTAATTTTTGGGTGAATTTGCCTAATTGATTGTGGCTATGCTACTTGCGCAGGATCCCCCAGGACCCTGGGTATAGATGTGGGGTGTGGAAGGTGGCGAGCTGAGTGGTTGCTTAGCTTGGGGTCAGGCCTGCTTACCCAGCCCTGGCCTCTGCCCCAGGAGCAGGCCTGGCCTCTCCCCTTGGACCCCAGCCCTTGGTGCTCAGACTCCCCCTTCCTCCAACTCCACCATGCCCATGGCACCTCCACAGGAGTCATCAGTAACTGCACAGACAAGCACCATCTCCTGCCCTACAACATCTTCCAGGCCTTCAAGAACTACCTGGGCATCACCACACTACCCACACCCCTGCCGCTGCAGCAGTTTGCTGCCCTGGCCACCAGCGAGGAGAAGCAGCATCTGCTGGTCCTCAGCAAGGTGGGTCCCTGGACCTTGGACAGCCCCAGGATGCAACTTTTGGGCATAGTCTTTGGAGCATTGTACAGTTGGTACAGCAGTTGTACAGCAGGTGGCAGTCTCAAGGAAGGGGTGCCATTTTCTAATTTGTAGGTCACCACACTGGCTCATCCATTTTGGCTGGTACTGGCCAACCTTCTAAGGATGAAGGAATAAAAGTGACCCCCCTGAACCTCAGATCATCTGCCTGCAGTAGAAATTGCTTTGCTAACTCTTCTCTCCTCCTTTCTTTGGAATCCTTGGGCATCCATGAGCTGGCCCATACTTAGAGTAAAAGAAACTGTGAGAAACCCATAGCACCCTTTTGTTTAATGATAAGCCTTTTCCCATGTAGAGAAGTTGGATAGAGGAGGTCGTTGATGGCAGGGTGAGCTAAACACTGCTTTCCAGGCTAGCTCAGAGACCAAGGTTTTGCCTGTCCCCAAGCTGCCACAAAGCCATGCTCAACAAGATTCCTACACGGGACGACCCACACTTCTTCCAGTGGGGGCTCCTTCTAGGAAGTAAGCCCCAAGCCTAGCATGCTTGAACTTTCTTCTGCTCTCCAGGAGAGGGGATTGAATGGTGGGTGGCATGAATGAGGCTAAAGCAATGAGTGTGTCTTATTTAGAAATATGAAAATAAACCCCAGAAGAAATGTTTAAAGAGGTGTAAGCTGTTAACTCTGGGTAGTCAGAAACACATGGGAGAAATGGAATGGAAGACAGTTATTTTTCATCATAGAGCTTACCATATTTTTAACTTTTTAAACTATGTAGATATACAACCTTGATTTAAATGTTTACATGAATTCCCTCACTGAATCCTCACATTTACTATGGAAGGTGGGGGCTACTGGTAGCACCCCAACATGGTCTCCTTCTACTTCCTACCCCTCCATCCTGTTCCAACAGCACCAGCCTCCAGCTGTGGCTCAAACACATGCCCCACCTAGGCCTGCCCCAGGGCCTTTGCACTCACAGTTCCTTCTGCCTGGAATGCTTCCCCCAGAGCTTACAGAGACCTCTCTCTGAGAGCTGGCTTCGGAGATCTGGGTCCAGGGTGGGGATTCCCTGCTTTGAGTACCACCACCAACTACTGTGCAGAAAGTTTCTCTCCCAATGTTCCTATTTGTCAAATAAAAAGCAAACTGGAACTTGTATTCACAGTATTATTGCAGAAGGGAGTGGACTCTTGCAATAGGGAGACTGCTCTGACCATAAGGTCAGCAAGAATTTCAAGAGTTTGCAAAAAGAGTTTTTCTTTTATAGAGAGAAAAACCAGATGTAGGGAAGTAAGATGAAAGTCTTGTGATCAGGTAGTAGATATGAGACTATTTTATGCTGAAGCAGCCTATTTTCTGGAAGACACCCTTGATGTTCAGGGGTCTGGAGGAAGGAGGGAAGCATAACCAAAGTTTGGTTAACAAGCATTTTGTTCTGATGGATCAACAAAGACCAGCAGTTCAGCTGGTTATTTCTGAGGCAAAGAATGGAAGTTTGGAGGGACTGTGTCTGGCCTCATCATAGTGCACAAGGGGGGCATCTGTGAGTCCCCTCTGAGTTGTGTGGGGAAGCAAAATAAAATATATTTTGGGCTGACTTTTATGACTCTCTTGTAATCATATGAAAGCAGTGGGAGCAACATTGTACAGTTCCTGAAGCCAAGTCATTTATAAGGCTAGATTGGAAAAAGCCATGCAGCTTCTGCCTGCTGCTCTTGGGACGCTTGCTCTGGGGGAAGCCAGATAAGAAGTCCAAATACAGCCCAGCTGAGCTCCCAGCCAAAAGCGAGCACCACCTGTCAGTCATGTGGGTGAGCCTTCACAGATGTCCAGCCAAATCAAGCCTTCAGGTGACAACCCCAGCCAGCTAACATCTGTCTGCAACCAGAGAGTCCCTAAGCCAGAGCTGTGCAGTTGAGCCCTTCTCCATTTCCTGGCCCACAAAATCAAGAGCACAAAAACAAGGTTGTTTTAAGCCACTGAGTTTGAGGTTTATTTGTAACACAGCAATAGTAACTGGGTGTATATGTATTGTTTCCCATACTAGGAAGGCGTTTTATTATCCCCATTTTACAGATGAGAAAACTGAAGGAGAGAGGAATTAACCTCTATTAGGCATTTGGATTTGGAAGGTGTGTGGAAGCAAGGTGGCAAGGATGGCTACAAGTTCCTGTTTTGCTGGAATGGATGAGTGGGTAACCCCTTCCTCACATGGGAACCACTAGGAGAGGACAAAGTAGACTGAGGCAACAAAGATTATGCTTTTTTCCTGGGTTAGTTGAGTTTGAGAGACCCAAAAGGAATGTCAGGTGAGCAGTTGTCTAAGTGAGCCTAGAGCTCAGAGGAGCAAGCTGGGCTGAACTGAGGAGTGGGGATGTTTAAGTTGGGTTTGGGTCATCATTCGAGTTGTGGACAGGAGTAAGATGGTCTGAAGGGAGAGTGAAGGAAAGGCACCTGTAGGAACCCCAACAGACCTGGGTCAGGGAGGAGGAGAACGAGAAGAGAACGGGGCCATAGATGCAAGGTGAGCAGCATTTGGAGGAGGGGCACAGTAAACAGCGTTGCTGCTACTAGAGAGAAGGCAAAAGCAAGGCCAGAAAGTATCAGCTGGACTTAGAGGCATGAAGGTCCAGCCCCTATTCCAGATCTGCCAGACAGGCTGCTCTGAACCTTTCTGCTTTAATGACAGTGGTAGAAGTGGCAGCAGTGTAACATGCTTTTATCAAGCACTTTCTCTGTACCAGGCACTGGTCTACACATTTCACATGAATTTACTCAACATTTAATCCTCACAGCAGCTCCAGGAAGCAGACATTATTAGTTTCCCCATTTTACAGACACAGAAAACTGCAAACACATGGGAACAACACAGCTGTTCAGACAATGGCAATCAACAGATTACTGAGAGTCTGCTATGGTGCCAAATTGTTGAACCCTAAATTAGCCTACCCATAGGCCTTCGTGGCAACCAGAGTAACTTAGAGAAGAAAATTTTCCACTGTCCCCTAGGTGTCCTATCTAAAAAGCACACAAACTCCCTCCCTTGAGCAATCTTCCAAGGACAAGGACATCTCAACCCTGCAGCTGTGTCCCAGGCTATCAGGACGCCGCATACCAAGGGAGTTGTGCAGACACTAGCTAACCGCCAAGATCCACTTCTGTACACCCTGCTTGCTTGCAAACTGCGTCGGCAACCCCCTATAAAAGGGAGCCATTTTAGAACCTCAGGGTTGCAGTTCTCTCGTGCATGAGAAGTGCTGCAGACGCCCGCGGGTTTAGCTCAATAAATTGTATAAAATTGGTTAAGTCTGAGTGTGGTCGATCTCCTGGGTTATAACAAAATCACTGGTCCACATGAATCAGATGTGGTCCTGAAATTGCTTGTGCCTCATGGGAAAGATGCACATTGAACAAGCAGTTATAAATTAAGTAAATTGTTCATGTGGTACTTGGGCTGGGGTGAGGGCAGGGAGGGCATCTGGGGAGGTTAGGCTGAAGCCTGGAGGAAGAGGAGCAGGAGCTAGGAAGAGGGAGTGCTGACATGAAGCACATTGCAGGCAGCGGGAATAGTATATGTTTGAAGGCCAGAAGTGGGAGGCAAGAGATGACCAGCCTGGCTGGGGAGTGGCTGGTGAGGGAGAGAATGGCTTGAGACAGGCAAGGAGAAGTTAACAGGGGTTTGTCCCTCTGCAACAATGTTAGGAATTTCAGATTTATTTCTATGGGCAATAAGGAGGCATGGATGGCTTAATCCTGTCTATTGAAAGTAACTTTACTAATTCAACTCTTTTAGGGCATCTTGATTTCCAAGTTGGGGGGCAGGGAGGAGTGGAGCACTTTATTGCAGCCTCCATGTACTGACAACAGGTTGTTCTATACCCGAGTGGCAACTGCAGCTTTGAGGGTTCAAATTCAGGATCTACCATTTTTTGTTTCTGTGACCTTGAGCCAGTGAATCCCACCTTCACAAGCCTGGTTTTCCTCATCTGTAGAGCAGTTATCATTATGGTACCTATTTACAGGGTGCGAATGAGGAGTCCTCGAGAAACATCATTATCTCAATAATATTACAGCACACCAGTTAAGAGCGCCGTCAAGCAGAAGCCAAGGGGAACTGGAATAGAATCCAGGACGAGGAACCCTGAGAAGTCCTTTGAACTCCCTTAACCCAGCTTCCTTGCCTGCAATTTGGAGGTCATAACGGTTTAAAGAGTTATTGGGAAGGCCCAACAAGCTAAGGCACAGCAAATGCTCAGCACACCTAAAGATGGCTGCTATCATCATTGCCTCCAAATAGAGGCATGGTCCCTTTCTCGGCTTACTTTTTCCCAAAGATCTCTCCTCTGCTTGGCGGTGACGCCCGGGTGAGCGTCCTAGGGCTGAGGGAGTGAGGCCACGGTCGTGGGCGAGGCGACCCTGGTGCCCGCCCCTGGAGCGGGGTGGGGTGCGGTGGGCGGGGTGAAGCGGGACTCCCCGGTGCACGCGCGTGCACGGGGTCGCCAGGTACGCGGATAAGATGGCGGCGTTTGTCGTAGACAGTGCGATGGGGGTGGTGCCGACACTGGCGGAGGAGGCCGCACCGGAGGCGGCGGACCTCAGCTGCCTTGTCAACCTGCCGGTGAGGTGCTGGAGTACATCCTGTGCAGCGGGTCGCTGATGGCCGCTGACATCGGCCGCGTCTCCAGGACCTGCCCGCGGCTGCGCTAGCTGCGTCAGAGTAGCGGAAGGTGTGGAAGGAGCAGTTCTGGGTGAGGTGAGCCAGGGTGCCCCAGGCCGCCCGCCAACGGGCGTCGCGGCCCTTTCCGCGCCCCCGAGCTCGCGGCCGGCGCTCCGGCTCTGCGCCCCCAGGGGCCCGCGCCTGTCCGGCCTAAGCCGTCGCCTCCCTCCCCGCGGCCACCACGCACATGGACCCCACCCCCAGACTCCTTCCCGCGGACCGACAGACAAAGGCCTCCAGGCCGCCGGCCCCTCGGGTCCACGCCGCTGCGGACCCTCGGGTGCCCAATTTGCGCGTCTGGAAGCTCCCAGCAGACGGACCCTCCATAAAGGATGACGATGGTAGTATCACTGCTAATCCATTTTGTGCGCTTCTTTGGTGCCGCCCTGTGCTAAAAATGTTTCCATGGATGGAAGAATGAAGTGATCCTCACAGCCTTTTGAGGAAGCGGGAGCAGCATTCCTTGGTTGTTTGCTGCGAGCACAGATTTCTGTGTTGGGTCTGGGGTAAAATCTCGGCCTTGGCACTACTCGCTTTTATGACCTTGGGGGAAGCGACTTCCCTTTTTTTGAGACTCATTCATCGATTTTTGAATGATGATGATAATTAGACCTACCTCCTACTGCGGTCATTAAATGAGATGTGTGGGAAACACTATACAGGGAGACCCAGCTCTTAGAAAGCGCCCAGTAAATGTTAACCGTCATTGTTGTCATTATTATTA
>JAQZBX010051913.1:0-19247 GCA_029593785.1 Cabassous unicinctus | reverse complement strand
ATATATATATATATATATATATATTGTTTCTACATGTCTCTTTTCCTTCTCCATCAATTTTTGTTGCATGAGCTCATTTGTTTCTCTCTCTTTCATGGTGGAGGCTTCCTCAAAATTCTTCTAATGAATGTACCTAGAATAATAATTCAGTAAAAGGGTGATTGGCACAACACTTTTCTTTCTGAATCACACAAACCTTTAAAAATATATATATTTTTGCACACACATGCACAAAGACATAATTAGGAGAAGAGACCTTAAAATATTTAAATGTTTTATTCTCCTATTTATGGATGCCTGATTAGAGTCATGAAAGCTGCAATGTATGTGCTGTATGAAGGATCTCATGAAGAGTCTGTCCTATAAATAGCAAGCACTGGAGTTAGGAGATTATAAAGGACAAACTATGGAAGAATCTAAAATCAAGAATGTGAATTTCTCCTGATGAGAGCAGGCAACTAACACTCATACATTTCTGACCAAAGACATATACTGATAAGTGATTTTTAGATGTCATGTTTGGCAGAGTGATTTCAAGAAGTATGTCTGGTTTCTCAACATGAGAAAAAAGGTTGCAGTCACGTATGTTGAGGGGATGAGAAAATATTAAAATCATGAATATACAGAAAAAACACCCTCTTTGTATAACTAAACATCCATATAGTGAATCAATCATGTATTTATTCAAACTGATTACCAATTTGTATAAATTGTGCTTAAGTATGCTTGAATCTTCCTGATACATGAATTTATGAAGGGCAAAGTATCATCCATATACTCTTAAATTGGTAATCAATATTTCATTTTATTATTTATTGGTTATCAAATATTTTGGAGTTAAATGATTGTCATATTAACTCATAGTTTTGTGTAATGAAATGAGGTTTCTTGTTTAAAATAGGTATTTTTGGTTATTCAGTTACAGAGTGGTTTACCTTCCTAGAAAATCTGAATTTGGACAAAACTAAAAATTAGAAACAAAAACTAAGTAAACTGTTCTCTGTACATTATTTACCTTCCATATACTGGTTTATTCCTTAAGGATAAACCTACGAATTGGGGTTGTTTCCACCAACAAGATTTGGCCTGTTCCTCTTCACCCTCATCATTCTCATATTCCTAATGGCTCTGATTGGCAACCTCTCCATGATCTTCCTCATCTTCTTGGATACCCATCTCCACACACCCTTTTATTTCCTACTTAGTCAACTCTCCCTTATGGACCTGAATTACATCACCATTGTCCCCAAGATGGCTTTCAATTTCCTGATTGGCAACAAGTCTATCTCCTTCATTAGATGTGGGGTTCAGAGTTTCTTCTTCTTGGCTTTAGCAGTTGCTGAAGCTCTGCTCTTGACATCAATGGCTTATGACCATTATGTGGCTATATGCTTTCCTCTACACTATTCCATCCGTACGAGCAAAAGAAGTTGTGTATTGATGATCACAAGATGTTGGATAATGGGCTCTATCAATGCCTGTGCCCATGCTGCATATGCTCTCCACATCCCTTATAGCCAGTCCAGAAACATCTATCATTTCTTCTGTGATGTGCCAGCCACACTGACTCTGGCATATATGGACACCTCAGTCTATGAGTACACAGTGTTTGTGAGCACTACTTTCTTCCTCGTGTTTCCTTTCATCATTATAGCATGCTCCTATGGCCAGATGCTCCTTGCTATTCACCATATGCAGTCAGTGGAAGGGAGGAAGAAGGCCTATTCGACATATAGCACCCACCTCACTGTGGTGACTTTCTACTATGAACCTTTTGTTTACACCTATCTAAGACCAAGGTCCCTCAGATCTCCAACAGAGAACAAGGTTCTGGCTGTCTTCTATACCATCTTCAGCCCCATGCTCAACCCTGTCATTTACAGCTTGAGAAAAAAGGAGGATATAGGGGCCTTGAAAAGAGTGACTAAGAGGATCTGTTCTGTTAAGAGGTAGACAAAGTTTCTCCAAGGTGCAAGTGCATGAAAATTCAGCCACGTATAAAAATTAGAAAATTTCTATTCCAGGATTAAAGACCAGGAAAACTTATTTTAAATGATTAAAAACTGAAGTTGGAAAAAAGAAGTATATATTCTCATGTTATTATTTGTGTTTGTTTTGCAATTTTCCATCAATGTAAAGGTCATATATATTTCACAAACTTGTGTGCTATAGGAATATTTTATTTATATGGAGAAATTAAAATAAAAACTACACAACTTGGAGTTATTATTCAGAATAACAGATCCAGAATACATTTACTCAATTATTCAATATCAATAAATTAGTATAACAGAACAATAATTATTTTAAGACTTGTTCTAATTGAAAACAAGAGAGTATTTAATTTATTTCTATTGTTATGTTTTTTAAGAAGTTTTCACTAGTTCTTCCAAAATTTCAAGTGGACTGACATATATAAGAACTAGATAGAGAGTTCTAAAAGGATTTAGAAGGCTTTACATCACTATGGAGAAAATATGAAAAGTCTGTATCTTTCTTGAAGGGGAACAGATTTTATCTGGGTAAATGTTAGGGAAGTGATTTATTAATAGTTCTACATTGAACTAATTAAGTTTAGTCAACTAGGGATTAGAAGAATTAGAGTCAATCCAGATAACCTCTTGTTTATCTATTTGCAATGTTTTTAATGAGTGAGATACAGGAATATATTAAGAAGTTAGTTTTAGGCACAATGCTTAATAAAGAGATGAGACATGGAAAAAGTAGAAATCATTTAATTTTCATTTTTCTATTAAGCTGCAAAAACATATTACAAGCCCAATTTTGACAGAGGCTATAAATTAAAGAAGAAGAAAGAGACTATTGTCAAGAAGAGATTAATTTGTGAAACACTGGGCAAGCATTAGTGCCTCCTGGGGCCTGATGACCCAGTGTGAACTAAGAGCTGGGTAGAAAAGCTGTCTTTTCATTTCAGTAATGAGTACATATTTGTAGCAACAATATGGGCATGTCTGAATACTCTCATCCTTTCTTTAGTATCTCAAGTGAAATTTTATTTCTGAATTCTTAGGATGGAGTCTTGGTGGAATCTGGTGATGACTTTGTTACCATGACTGTACAATCCCACATGATTATCTGTTTATCTTATTTTTCTCTTTATATACAGATAGACTTTAAGGTGATCTAACTAGAATTCATTTAATGATGTCACTTTCCTTAGTGTTGTGTAAAATTCTTTCCATTCTCAGCCATTTCTGCATCTCCAGGATCAAATCCCAGCACACCCTACTTACCTTTCTTCTCTACATGCTACATTGAATGCTACATTGAATGCATGTTTCTGAACAAGTGATGATCAGTTCAACCCTTCATGAATTAAATTATTGCAATTGCCTGTTTCTAAAACACATTACCCATTATTCTCACACAACTTTCTTTGGCTGGACAATTTATATTTCTCACATTTCTCAAGGCCAATTTCATATGCCATCTACATTAAGAAGCATTGTTGAAACTATATGTTCTATTGTATACATCCTCTCTGCTCTCATAGATCCCAATTATTTTTAATAATGAAGAACATTATCACACATTATTGTAATCATGTTCATTTTTAGTATTCCTTCCAGGACAGTTTATTGTTAACCATCAATAGGCTAGGCTCTTCTTTATCTTATGCCTAGATCTTTCTTAATGACTGACTAACCTATGTGCAAAATGTTTACTCTTCAAAGCATATCTTTGGGAATTCTTAACCCATTGTACTTCCACATAATTATTAGAATCAGCTTGCAAATTGTCTACCAAAAAACATTGGTAGTTTGAATTAAATTTCATTTATCTGTGTATTAATTTTTGGGAATTGAATTCTCTTCAATCTAGACTCTAAATTCATTTCAAAGTACATCTCACCAAATATATGTGAATTTGTGAAGGGCTGAACACTATATCTTATTAAAGTGGTATAGGGTTTTTTTCTTTTTATTATTTCAAAGGATTTGTTGTATAAATGTTTGCATCCTCATTCTTGCCTCTTTAGATAATAGTGTTTTTATTTTTTTACAAAATGAATTTATTCATTTAAGGGGTTGAGTGGTTTAATTAATATTTCACATCATAGACAGAACACAAAAATTTAAAACAAAAGCAAACATCACTGTTCTGTAATTATATTCCATAGTATCCTCTCTTCCTTTAGTAAAAACCAAATGCTGCATGTCATTCTTTGTCCTATGGTTTCTTGTTGGGAGGTGAAGGGCTTTCAGATCCTACATTTTTCCTTAGTGGTTATGGTAGTATAAGGATATTTCAGTATTCCTTCATTCCTTGTGTTTACTGGGATGAGACTTTTAGGGACTCACTCTAATTCTTTTACAAAACACAAAGACATCTTGATATGTCTATTCTCTTGTAGTCTTCCCATGAATTGGTGATAGCAGGATAATTCTGCCATGAGATCAAAACCACTGAATTCAAAACTCCAAATCCATCTGGCAGTTTCTACCTCAGAACCCTACACCTGGCTTTGTGACCCCAAAATGGAAAATTGTGAGGTGGGTCTTAGTTTTCTTATTTTCAAGTTGAAATTCTTTTTAAGCCATCTTCCCCTCATGAGTTCTCCCTTTCCTTTGTAAAAGTTCTAGCATAAATGTTATCATCCTCTAAAGATGATGACATTATTATTATCTTGTGAATCTACTAAGCATGTGTGTTCTTTTATATGCAAAAGAAATGTTTTAATATCAACCAAAGAACAATTTTATTTTTTAAAAAATACACGTATTTTTATTTTCAAGTAATTTCAAGTAATTTTTGATTGAAGTTTTAATATTAAGATATTTTTCAAATCCTTAAAATATAAAAAACAAAATCCTTTTTAATAAATTTTATTGATATATATTAATAACACATACAATTCATCCAATGTTTACAATCAATGATATTTGCTAGAATCACATAGTTAGCTGTGAATTCAACAATCAGGTTATCATTTAATTCATGACTTCATTTCTTCTTACCAATGCACAATATTCCATCATGTATATTCTCCACAAATTTTTTTATCCATTCATCAGTTGATGGACACCTTTAAATTGGATGAAGAGTTAGCTTTTATAAATGAAACCTACCATTACTGCTTTTCTTGGGACCCGTGGAAAAATTTAAAAGAATAAAGGTTATTTGCAGTAACAATATATTATTACTTATTTTAACATATTATCCCATGAAATTGAATAAAAATCTCATTTTCATTACTTATATTCATAATAAAAATATTTATATTTAATGCACATTACAACAGAATGGAATAAAAATGAAATATAATAACTAAAAAAATTAAAGATAACTCAATATATGATATTTTTAAAATTTAAGCCAAGCTATATTACACAAGCAGATATATATATATATATATGTTTATGTCTTTTTAATAAATTTATCAAATTTATATTTTAGTTTATTAAGTTTGTTGGCAAATATAAATAAAATGGGAAAATATTTTAGTATATGCACTCACATCATTACTATTCAATAACAGATGTCATTATATAAAATGACTCCACAGAACGTTAGTGAAATGTTAATATTAGAAAAATCTGAATAAATGTATTTGTTTTTTTTCCCAATGGTTTGATCTTTAACTCCTGTGAAACTTACAAGAAAAAGTAATATCAGAACTCCTCATCAAGCTTGGCCTCAGGCCATCCTGTGTTATTATTGACATGGCTTACATTGTCCAAGTCTCAGAGAAACTTGAGACTATTGAGAAATAGAATAAGTAATACAATCAGTTTCCAGGTAAATTAGCCCTGGACTGCTGGTTTCCTCTGACCTGCCTTGAAAAAAATCTAAATTGGTAAGTAGAGGAATGAGAATTGAAGAATTACTTTTGTTAGAAAAATATTCAAGGTAATTTTTCTGGAAAAATTATTTCATTCATGTGATAACTGTAGGACCACTGTCAGCTCAAAGGCCAGTGAGTTTGTTAAAGTGGGAATATATGACAAAGTTAGGAATCATAATTTTATTTTTATTTTCAATCTTCACGAATAAAGAGGGATTCTTCTGCAAGTGCTTAACAAACTTTCATTAGAATGAATTAATAGGGATTTATATAAAATATTATGATAAGCAATTGGTAAATTTTAGTTCTAAAAAATAATTTTTGATTAAAGAACTCCAAAATCAAAATTTTATTAGGTGAAGTGCATTTTAAAGGAAACACATCTATATATGCTTAAAAAGGAGAATAAAAAATACAAAAACAATTGGCTGTTTGAACATTTATACACACTTTTAATATATGAAGCTCTTTAAAGATGTAAAATGTTATCATAAAAATCTGGAAAGAACTGCAGTGATTGTCAATAATCTACAGTGAGTGAAATGATAGTGAAAAGTACTGGAATTGGAAATACACCTGATGGTTGATATAGTATAGGAACTACTATATCTACAAAATGACATACAAAAGAAATAATGTTGGTGATCCCTTGTAATCAAAGTGTATTAGATCAGGACACATTTAAATTGAAGCCCCATTGGAATTGGACTTCCTTTAAAGACTCCAAGAAATCACTTTTCTAAGATGATGTGCTATTATCCTTCCATCCTTTATTAGAATTGTGTTCTTGGAAAGAACAAGTGTGAATATGGTAAATCTGAGAGATATAAAGAAATAAATAAAGGAGAACACATTCAAAAGAGCTCCATTTAAAAATGAACAAAATTATAATGGCACAAAGAAAATTTTCATATACATTCTCTACCATCTACAACCAACAGAGAATTTATATTATAATAGCTTTAAGTTTTTTCCTTTCTTTCTTTTAATCATTTTTGTATTTTGAGTACTTATAAAAATGTGAACGAATATTATATCATGATCTTTACTTCACAAAATATGTGGGCAAAGTTTGGTCATGCATTTAAATAAAAAGTTAATACATGCTTATAAAGAAGTTAATAACATATATGTTAAGATATACTAACTAGAAATCCAGCATATAAAGTTAATTTTAATGTCTTAATCTATAAAATGTTGGTGATATCAAACTCAAGATATAGGGGAAGGGTTAAATGCAATTTACTCTTAGCACAAATTTGATACATGTCAAAAGCCACCTAGTGGAGATATTCAATGGACTTGGTTCAAGTTCAAGGCCTGTTTTTCTTACTCACTATGTAACCATTGACAGAATGTTTTATCTGCTTTTTATACCTGGGTTTAATGTCTTTAATGCTGATGTCAAAATCACTAAGGTTTTAGAGGAATTAAAAAATGAAAGTGGACACTTGAAGATATGAGGGGAGGGAAAGGGAAAAATAGGCATAATATGGGACATTTTTAGGACATTGGAATTGTCCTGAATGACATTGCAATGACAGATAGAGGTCATTATGTATCTTGTCATAACGCACAAAATTGTGTGAGAGAGAGTTTAAACTATAATGTAAACTATAATGCACACTTAGTAGCAATGCTCCAATACGTGTTTGTCAATTGTAACAAATGTACCACACTAATGAAGGATATTGTTAATATTTGAATGTGTGGGAGTGGTGGGGAATGGGGCATACGGGAACCCCCTGCATTTTTATGCAACATTTCTGTAACCTAAGTATCTTTAAAAAAACAAAAATAAAAAAATTATTTAATAAAAAAGTGACGTCAGGTAAAAATGTTCAGCAAATGATCTACAAAACTCTTAAGTGTTTTATCAGTGAGTAAAAGCTAAACAGATGAAAGCCTTGTGAAAAATCACTTGACCATAGATGTGACAGTCTATTTTTTATTTCTTAATTCAGTTCAATTTGCTAATTTGTCTGTCTTTATGCTTAGATGAGAAGAGGAAATTTCTAGAAACACACTAACAAACAACATTGACCTTACAAGAAATATAAGACCTCAACAAAAAATTCACAGTGAAGAGATTGAAACAGTCATCAAAAACATCCCAAAGATGAAATGCCCAGGACCAGGTGGCTTCACAAGTGAATTCTGGCAAACATTCAAAGATGACATAATACCAATCTTGCTCAAGCTCTTCCAAAAAGATGAGCAGGAAAGAATGCTAGTAAACATATTCTATCAAGCCAATATTACCCTAATACCAAAGCCAGATAAAAAATAATAGAAATAAAGAAAATTACAGACAAATACCTCTAATGAATACAGATGCAAAAGTCCTCAACAAAATACTTGCAACAGAATCCAAAAGCACATTAAAAGATTTATACACCACAATCTAGTGGGTTTTATCCTAGGTATTCTGGGGTGGTTCAACACAAGAAAATAAGTTAGTGTAATAAACTATATTCATAAATTGAAGAATAAAAATCACATGATCCTCCCAATTGATGGAGAAAAGAAATTTGACAAAATAAAGCATCCTTTCTTGACATAAACATTCCAAAAGATAGAAATAAAAGGACGTTTTCTCAATATGATAAAGTGCATATATTAAAAACCTACAGCTATCCATGTACTCAAAGTTGAAAGACTGAAAGCTCTCTTGCTGAGATCAGGAACAAGTGAAGGATGCCCACTGTCACCACTGTTACTCAATATTCTGACAGACATCTAGCCAGACCAATTTTAGGCTAGATAAAGAAATAAAAGGCACCCAGATAGGAGAGGAAGAAGTAAAAATTTCATTATTGGCATCCATCTAGAGTGGATACCTTAGCTATAGCACTAAGTCAGACAGAGAAGGGAATATATGTCGAATATTGCTTGAAACTTTTTTCTTTCTAAGATATATCTAAAGAGGACTCAGAAATAAATAGTAGTAAGTAGCCCTCTAGCCTTTCTTCTCTAACCACCAATATTTAATTAAATCATACATTATGAATGAGTTCCAGGAAGGTGTGAAAAGTGAATTTTAGACACAAAACATCAGGGAATATATAAGTGGCAAGGAAAATAATAACCTGTTTGATTTCTACTCCCCAATTAACCCAAAAAAACTTTGTGAGACACTACTGGATGGAGACTATGACTGCATGAAGAGAGAAATTTTTGTCAAGAAGGACTTTTTGAAACTGCTGGGTCAGCAGCAGTACCTCTGTTGCCTGGCAATCAACAGCGACCCAAAGATCAATAAAAAGCCATCCCCTCAATTCAGTAATGAACATATATGGCAATAATATGAACACTGCATTAATCTGAACACCTTCACCCTCTATTTAGCCACTCCTCCTTGCCATCTGGCAGGAATCCAGGAGCCGGAAGCCAACAATTGGTAAGACAGCATCTCTGATGATGCCTTGATTTAGAGTTTTTCACAGCCTCAGAACTGTAAACTCTTACCCTAACAAATTCCCATTATAAAATCCAATCTATTTCTGGTATTTTGCATTGTTAACCCTTAGAAAACTACTCCTGGAATTTAAAAATTCAAGTATTTTGAAAACCATTTTGAAAATAAAACATTTAAAATGACCCAATATTCCTCCTTCCAAAGTGTTACATATCATTATTTCATTTAGTGAACACCACGAGATATCTAAAAGTATTTAAGTTATTTTCCGTATACACAAACACAAATCAGTATTTCAAGTTTTCTAAATATTGTTCCACCAGAGTGAGTAACATTATCTTTTTCATTACTTATTTCAATACTAAAATTTAAAAGACATTTACATAAAATGATTACTCTCAATTTGAGTGAAATTTTAAGAATTTCAGCAAACTAATATGTGCATACATATATGAACACATATATAGATATAGCTGTATACACACACACATATATATGTGTGTGAATGTGTGTATGTTTCTTTCCCTTCTGTGAATTGACCTAGAACATTTGTGTAAAAACATCCAGGAAAAAAGTACCAGAACTTCTCAACATTGGTCTGAGGCCATTTTATGTTATTATTGACTTACCCTACATTGTCCAAGTCTCAGTGGGCATTCTCAGGAGGTCACACAATAAAAACAAGTAACACAAACACCAGGTAAAGGGCCTGGGAATTCTGGAGGTTGCTGAGTTTCCATGATGGTGTCTAAAATGTCAAGCCTGGGATGAGAGATGAATGTGTACTTTTGTTAGAAAAATACCAAGTAAGAAACCTCAGTGAAGTACTTTGCTCATTTGATAACTGTAGGACAACTGTGAGCTGAATAAAGCATTGAGATTTGAAAATGGGAAGATAGTAAAAGGAACTAATACTAGTTTAATTGTTATGTGTATTCATCATATTAGAAAATGGATACTTCTGTAAGTGTGCAAAAGTACTTTTGTTAAAATGAATGAAAACATTTATTATTGCTTTAGGGAATAAGCAGTTGATAAATTCAGAGATCTCATTAATCAGGGGAATCCTAAAAGAAAATTTTAATACATGAAATTGAGAAAAAAACATATGCCTATAAGTAATACTTACATATTTACAGATGTATTTTCATATATAGAATTTATACAAAATAATAAATATTATTAAAATTAAAATTGTGAGATTCTCCGGCTGGGAAGCTGCTAACCAGGAGGGACGGGATGGCAGCATTGACCTGGTGTACTGGGAGTAGCTGCCCCCCCCCCCCATGGAGCTGCTGGGGAGAGGAGGAAGAAGCAGATGTCATCTTCTGCTGAAAGCATGTGTTTGGGAGAAAGGTGAAGCTGGTCTTTGCCTTCTGCCCACCTCCCTCTGCCCCCCTTTCCCGACTCCAGAGCGGAGCCTGCACTGCTTCGGTCTTCCCTCCACTCCCTCCCTGCCATCTCCCTCAGGAATACTTCCTGCCAGGAACCCACTCTCTGAAGTGACCCCACCCCCATCCCACCCAGCTGTCCCTGCTGCCCCACATACTGGACCAGGACAAAAGCAACCCCATCGAACTAACTCACACAAAGAAGTGAAAGAATTACTTTAGCTCTTTCTCCCTCCTTTAGGAATTTGCCTTTTTAAAAGTGCTTTCTGGGTCACTCAAATGACCTCTGCCCTCTTTCCCAGTTCTCTGAAAGGGCCCTTCCCTCACCCCCCACTCTGGGTTTTTTGTAAACTCTGAGTCCCCTCAATTCAGCCTCTGGGGAGGAGGGTGGTGTGGGGGATCTTCCCAGGGGTGACATTGGAAGTATTTAATAACCAGTGCAGAAAACCCCACTGCCTAAGGTCTGCCAGGCATTAATCAGTCAGTGGGAGTCCAGGAGTAAAGCCAGGTTGGAAGGGGAGGCGAAAGGAACTCAGGGGAAGCAGATCTCTGCCAACCAGCACGGCGGTGTCTCTATATTTTAACAAGTGATCCAGTTGAATGTCAGTCCTGGATCTGCCCCGACCTTGTTCAGTCTCTGCTGTTCCACAGGGAATGCCTGCTGGGCTGTTTTTTTCCCTTTGTTAGAGGAAAAGTGGCCTGGGTTGGAGCTGGGTAATGAAATGGCCTCTGAGCAGAGCCAGCTGAGTGAAGCCTGGCGGAACAGGATCTCGGGCCATCAACCCACAGTGTGATCTTGGACCGCCCGGCCAGGCGGCCTCCGTCCTTCCTCTCGCCCCTCCTCACAGTTATTTATATCCCGCCTGACAGCCCTTGGCTGTTCCAGCAGTCTGGGCTTTGTGAGCAGGATGCAAACCAGGCAGCACAAGCGTCTGGTGCTGACTACCAAGAGGATTCACTCACAGTGGGGCTGTGAGACACACATTCGAGTACCCAACTCCAGAAGAATTATATTCCCAAGCCTTCCTGGTGACCCCCCACCCCCCCACCCCATTGTTGCAAACATCCAATAAAGTTTGTTGTTTGTTAAAAAAAAAAAAAATTAAAGTTGAATGGGCTTCATGACTATTTGTATACATTTTAAGACATGAAACTTTTGAAATTTAAAACATAGGTTATAATATTTTGAAAGAACTAGTGTGATTGTGAATTGTCAACTCTGAAATGATTATGAAATGTAGTAAAATTGAAAATCTAGTAAAATGTTTATCTATGAACTACTTTCCTGAATTTATGATGAGTAAGACTCAAGCCTGTTGTCAAAGTTACCCTACTTATGGAAATATGGCAACTTGAAAAAAATGATAAAATATATAAGAAAAGTTTACATAAACTAAAATGAAATTAGATAGCAAAGAAAATTTATTTGACCAAAAATGTAAATATAAATTTATGTGAAAACATTTTATTAAGGAAAGATTGAAGGAAAAATAGGATTTGTTAAAGAAGGGAAGTTGCATTGTTTCTAGAGCCTGTGATAGAATCTACTGAGAAAGGTGTGGCAGTTTGAGATTATTTTATGAATCCCCCCAAAAGAGAAGGATTATGTTTGTTAGCTAATCTATTCTTCTGGGTGTGACACCATTTTGATTATAATGGATTCAATTGAGGGGTTCTTGATTAAATTACCTGTTATGATTAGGGCTTTAATTCAACCACATCAGTAAGACTTGACTCAGGTTGAGCCCCTGCCCCCTTGGTGGGCTGATATATATAGACACTCACTACAGAAGACACAAAGGAAGAGAGAAAGCTCTGTCATTTTTCATCCTGGGGCCCCAGGGAAAGAAGAGAGATTCACTTGATAGTTTGTACCTGAGAGAGGGCCTGTAGCCCTAGGCCAGGCTACAGCTGAGATTGGGAAGAAAGTGGACCCACAGAGCCTCAAAAGAAAGAGGAAGCCCTAGAGGGAGAGACCAGGAAGAGATCAGTAACTATCTTGCTTCAACACGTGGCAACTGACTTTGGTGAGAAAGCAACATTTTGTTGGACTCTTTATGGCCTTGTAACTGTAAGTTTTATCCCTTTAGCAGACTAATAGAAAGGGGAAAGAATGCAAACAATTTGGGAATGCTTTAATATGGCACAAATATCATGAATAGTATTCTTCAGGAATAGAAGTGTTTTCATGAAGGTATGTGATGTGATCACACTGGTGTTCATTCCATTGTGTAAAACATTTGAAGGTGTGGATTAGTGTCATGATTAAATGATTCTGGATTTAATATGACCAATTTAGAAATGGATGGCATGATACATGTAAAATTTGGTGAAGTTCAGAAATAGAAGATATGAAGGAGAATTCTAGGGACAGTGGCTAAATATTTTACAACACTGTTCAGTAGGAATCCTATAATATGTATTTTAGACAAAAAAGTTGTTTGAGTGCTAATTCATAAATATAATATTTGGATTCAAAAGAAAAGGCAGATCATTGGAATACAGAAGGATCATATTACAATCACTTTTTATTTGTTCACCGAGGATGTTTCAGGAGGGGAGTATTTCCTGTTTCCTACTTGCTTTTTTTTACCGTAGAATGAAGAGTGGTTTTGTGGTTTTTCCAACCCAGCTCCTGAAGTGCATGATTTGGTGCACCATAAGAACAAAGAGCACCCCTGGCACTTAGTCAGGCATAAGCTTTATTTGGACTTACAGACAGGAGAGGATCTCCTGTGGTGGCAGTTCAGAGAATGAAGCTAGAGCTCCACAGAGAGACAGGAAAATGAGGGATGATATGAGGGGTTTCAGAACAAGGACATTCCATAGGGTACAAGAACAGAGTTTCTGCTAGGGTCATGTGAAACGTACCCATTGTGACTGGTGATGATTTTACTATGCTTATAAGAAGGATGTTTACCAAGGATATTTACTGCTTTGGGAAGATTATAGTTTATGATATCATCTATACATTACCTCCCCTCTGGGAAGAGTTGTTAATCTTTAACTTATGTCTAGGTCACACAGGTGACTACATGCTGAGGAATTATGGGAGAACCCTGGGTTCCCACATTCCACCCACAAATAGCAGCCTACATTGACCATAGGAAAAGCATTGCATCCACAGTCCATAGAATGTTATGGAGTGATCAGGAATATACGCACAACATTGAACATTAATGAGGGCACAGATCCTAACTTGTGATGCAGATAGAATATCTAAATCCATCCTATTTTGTAAAACTACCTTTTGTAGCTGGGTAGTTTTTTAGTTAGGAAATTGCTACTTTTGAGTCATTAAGGGCTTGAGAAATTTGATTGGCTAAAGTCGTTATGTGTTTTTCAGTGACAATTGCATTTTTACCTGGCACAAAAATGGCTAATGGGTATAACCACCAAGGGGAAAACTTTACTCCATATCTAGCTTTGGTATTAAAATTAGACAAGCAATGGAGTAACCACCCTACAGCACCAATTACCTCTTGTCATTTAATGCAGACAGAGGTGATGTGATCTAGGGTAACAGAATCAGCTGTTAACCATCCTAAACCATTATATATATCAAGTGCTAATAAAAGTCTGGACTTATTCACCTGTTCCCTCACAAGGGAAAAATATAATTATGAGTCTCACTGAAAGATGACAGCTGAATCTCAGTCTTAAATGAGAAGGTCTTGTTCCAAACTTATCAATGGATGATAGTCTACCATGCTAGCAAGGTATCCCATGCTGTCCAATTTGCAGGAGTTAAAATCCAAGGAAGGCCAGTAGTACACAAGGATGGTAAGTCTGTGCAAATCCAACACTGGGTTCAATTGTGGACATGGGTTACTGCTAAGGCTCACTGTAGAAGGTATTGTCTAGGGTGCTATGTGCAAAAAGAAGGATGCTTATGGGGAACAATAAGAGACAGATCATGCTGGTCTAAGAGTACACAAGCAAATTTTTCAATTACTAGATAAAAAAAGTACTATGTAAGGGAGTCCTATAAGAAGACTTCTAATATTATATATTTTCCCCATCTAAATTCTCTGAATTTTCTATGGTGACCTCAAAAACTTGTTTAGGCATGAGGAAGTCCACATAGACACACATAGGGTGCCAGCTTTTTGCTGTCCCAATTAGTTGCCTTTCTACACTCACCTGTCAGCTTTCAGGGAACCAATAGGAGGCTTTTGTTTGGTGTTATCCAGGACTTCTTTTGAGTCTGGGACTTTTGAACTGACTTTGTAACCAGGACTTTTGGCAGGCTTTATTCTGACCAGCTGCCTTCCCTGTTTCCTAACCTGCCTCAACTCTCATCTTCAGAGAGTTTACACTCTTATTCTTAAGAGGGAGCTGAATGGTGATGGTCATTCTTCTGTAGCTGCTTCCTGCTGGTTAGGAGCCATAGTCCTTGCCTGATCAGGTATGAAACTCTTTGGCTATGCTATTATTCTACTGAGGTTGAAAGAAGGTGGGTCTGGCACCATGTTTGGAACTAGATGAAATCCCAGCATGAATAACATCTTCTTCTGGAAGGTGTTGATTCTGGAAGAAATAAACTTAGAATGTTGAAGATACAGATAACTCTATGGAGAGATTGTGGTAGACCTGCTGGGTTTGTTATAAACTGCCACTCCCAGTTCCTGCAGAGTAGTTATGCCTAGGATAGCTAAGAGAAGTATGAGGAGAGGCACTGCCCTAGACATAAACTCACAAAGTCAATATAGACAACAACAAGATAATCATATGGCAAGCAAAATATAGACAATAGTTAAGAAAAACATTCTTTCATCTTATAGGAATTCTCATTAATTACTTACAAAATGAATTAAGTTTACAAAGACTTTTAACATGTTCAATATTCTCCTGCATATGATCTAGAATAGAAGAGATATTATATTCATCAGGTATACAGGTACAGCACTTAATACTAATCAATGCACTAATTAATGCACAAGTTTCTCTTAGACCTGCAGTTAATAGATCTAAGCCCCAAGTTTGCAATACCATACTTGGTGTGTCTCCATGGGGGCAGACTCTAATACCAATTGTGTCTGTTTAGGTTCTACTCACATTACTCTGGTAGTTACTCATCCTGTTGATATATCCTTCATATAGCCAGAATGCTGCAACACCATTGTCCCCAGGAGGGAAGCACCACTGTTTCACCAGCCTGGGCATAGCACCCTTCAGCAGTATGTAACAGAGCCAGTCTGGAGGCAATGTTCATTGTAAATCTGGCCATATTGAGCCATCACTGATGGCTGCAGGAGTCTGAAACTGTAATGTACTCTCTGTCCAATTCAGGAGCATGTCCAGAGATGTGGTAGATACATTTATTGTTTTAGGGGTCTTAGTGACTGGCCTAGCCAACAACACAAATGGAGAGGCACCATACAGGGTTTTGGGGCCTGTTTGAATGCACAAGAGAGTTTGGCAATACTGAAGTCTATCTCTTTTAAATTTTATTTACTTTCTAAGTACTTCCAATGCAGTATAAATCATATTAAATGAACTTAACTATTTTTAGTACTTTACTTTTTCTTCTATACCTTTACCATGATTGCACTAATTAACAGATATTTTACTTTAGCAGCATAGGAAAAAACTACTTTATCCATTATGTTATGAAAACCTAAGATTTCCAATGGAATCATGATTATCTTCCCTCTATCCCCACTTTAATATGCAGATTGGCATGGCCTCTGACAGGTTTCCCTGTTATGATGTTACTTTTTATTAATAACATCAATTCAGCTTTTTATTTAATAATGCCTTCTTGGAATTAGCCATTTAAATATTTCAGTTTTGAAAATGCTTTTGCAAACTTCCTATAACCAACCATAATCACATAGGCTATATTACTCCATCTCAAAACAAATTTCACCTTTACAAAACACATTCTCTTACTTATTTCTACCTTCTACAACTTTCTATATTCATTCAAGCTTTGTCTTACATATCTCCACACTGATTTTAAGAAAACATCCATCTTATTTTAGGACAAAAAACACATCCCCTTAAACAAACATCAAATTTTAGTCAGAATTGATGATGAATTCACTTCCACAAACCTGTTACTTCTTTCTATATCCATTTAGGTTTCATATCTCTCATTCTGTTTCTTGAGCTTTAGAGGCCTTTAAAAATCCTGCTTAATAGCCCATGTAAAATTTCAAGCAAAAGCAATTTTGGTAGGCTTATACGGAAAATTCAAACTCTTGCTTACCATGTAAATGAATAGGTAAAATTGAAAGGTACCATCTTCATTTAGTGGTCAAGAATGATCTATCTTTTAGATTATTTTTGATCAATGATGAGGTGAGTGTAGGAAAAGATGCATGCTTCAGAAGAAAACCATACATTGTCTACATTCTAGAAGAAACTCATCCAGGGTAAGTATCTTTCTCTAGGTCATTTTATGGGCTTAAATAAGTAACTTAAAATCACTGGATTCATTTTATTTCATCATATGTTAATGATAATATATTTTAAAAATCTATATCTTCTATAAATATGTAATATAAATATACATAATGTAAATATATGTACATAGGGGTGAACATAGAGAAAAGATTGTACAAGATTTTAAGTCATTGCCTCTGAAGAGGCAATTTGCCCATTTTTAATAGAGTAGTTTCATTTTTTATTGTTGAGTTGTAGTATCTCTTTATATATAATGTTTTAATCTCTTCACTTGTGATTGGTTTCTTCAGGGGTAAATGCAGGGATAAGGAAGAATGGATTATTTGTGTTTTCACCTATATTATTCATTTCAAAAGATTTACAATATTTTTACCAATTCTGCACAGATTAGCCCTCAGCTTTCCATTCTTTACACTTATTTAATTTTCCAATGACCTACATTCTCATTATTAATTCCATGAGTTTATACAATATATTTAGTTCGTAACAGTACAATTATACAGTATTTGTTATTTTGTGTCTGGCTTTCTTCACTCAACATAATGTCCTCCAGGTTCATCCATCTTGTCATATATTTCATGACTTCACTTATTCTTACAGCTGCATAATGTTCCATCATGTGTATACACCACAATTTGTTTATCCATTCCTCAATTGATGGACACCTGAGTTGTTTCCATCTTTTGGCAATTGTGAATAATGCCACCATGAAAATCAGTGTGCAGATGACTCTTCGTGTTACCACTCTCAGATCTTCTGGGAATATATCTAGTAATGGCATTGCCGGGTCACATGGCAATTTTGTAATCACTTCCATTGGAATTGCCAAATACTGTTCTTCAGTGGCTGTACAATTCTGTGTTCCAATCAACAGTGAATAAGAATTCCTATTTCTCCACATCATCAATAACATTTGTAGTTTTCTGACTTTTTAATAGTGACCATTCTAAAAGGTGTGAAATGATATCCCTTTGTAGTTTTGATTTGCATTTTGCTAATCACTAGAGATGTTGACAATTTTTTCATGTTTTTTCACTATTTGTATTTATTCTTTGAACAGTTGTCCATTCCAAACATTTGCCCATTTTTAATAGAGTAGTTTCTCTTTTTATTGTTGAGTTGTAGTATCTTTTTATATATAATGTTTTAATCTCTTCAATTGTGATTGGTTTCTTCAGGTTTTCTATTACTTTTAGCATCAGTGTAGGCTGTTATTGTGTTTTTAGGAATTTGTGTATCTCATCTATAACATCTAGTTTTTTGGCACACAGTTTTTCATAGTTTCCTCTTATGACACTTATTTCTTTGGGGTCATTGGTAATGTCCCCCATTTCATTTCTGATTTGATTTATGTGTGTTTCCTCCCTTTCTTTTTCTTTGTCAGTCTAGCGAAGACTTAACTCTACAATTACATCAAACTTTCCACTCAGTGTAAGGAACACTCTTATTCTTGAGTGTTTCTTATACTTTCAAAGTCAAATCAAGTTTCTAAGAAGTCTGGAATCATTGCTTGACTTTTTTGTTCTGAAATATACCATGAATACTTATGGCCAAGTACAATTTAAACAAGGTCATATTAATTAATAAATTTTCACATCTCTCCGTTGTGTATTCTCCTTTGCCCCCTGTATCCAATTTCTGAATGCTCTGTTTAAATCCAACCCTGTCCCTGAAATTACTTATGATACATTCATTGTATTTTCCATGACTCTTTTCCAGCTCTCCCCAGATAGGAAATATATTTTGACTCTCTGATTCCCTTATGTGTAACTAATATTTTATATTTATTTATGTTACTTTTTTACTCATTCCTAGTTCTCCATTATTTTATTTTATATAAACTCTTTCAAAATACAGATAAGTAAGTTTAAATACATGTATTTATCAACTCTTTTAAAACCCAGCATGCATTATGATGCAGTGATAAATGATATTATTTAAAATAAGATTGAGAATGAGAAAAAAGAAGATAATGGTTAATTTCTTTTTGAAGGAAGAAGAATTGAACAAAGACAACAACAGTCCAAGAGTCTTCTGGAAGAATCTGGGTAGGGGAATTCTCTTCCAAAAGGAAGACCATCCCAGGGTAATCTTTACAGGCCATGTTACTGTTGGAGAAGATGCTGAGAGTCAGAGCATAAAGGGTTAAGCATTTGAAAAGCATGCCTGCTGGAGAAGAAACGATAAGCGAATGTCTCCAAGGTCTCTGTGTACTGCAGAC
>JAQZBX010051912.1:0-19261 GCA_029593785.1 Cabassous unicinctus | reverse complement strand
ATTGGTTCCTGGTGCCATCTAAAGAGAAGACAAGCAAACACAGAAGAACACACAGAGAGCAGACAGCGAGAGCAAAACACCGGGGGAGGTGGGGGGGGGGGAGAAAAATAAATAAAATAAATCTTGAAAAAAAACCCACAAAAACAAAAAAAACACCAAAGTGTATGAAGATATTGTCCTTTCTTAGCTTGGTGCACTCCAGATAAAGGGACCCAAAAGTTGATGACATCTCAATGAAAGTTTGTGATTTTTTTGCATGGAAATCAAGGTATTTCCAAAAAGACAAAATGCCAAAGTTGGGGAAAAATAAATGATCTTAGAATAACTTTTTCATTTTATGACTTTAAACGTTTGAAAAATGACACACACACTGATTGAAAAAAGAAAAGAAAAGAATAAAGTACAGAACAGAAAGATCTAAAACAAAAAAGGAAAGGAAAACAAAAGTCTTCCTGCCATCTGCCCATTCTGGGGACCATGGCTAAGGACAATTTTTTGTCTATCTTTCCAGATATTTTCTATGCCTCTATAAGCATAAATATGCATATACAAGGCTATGTCAGAATAGCTGTTGATGGCTGAATTAAAAAATTCACTTGTAGGGTGATTTCCCTTATTTCTTTGATTGTATGATAAGTTAAGAGAAATTCCATTCAGACCCTTTAGGAAAATCCTATCAGTATTTAAATATCTATTAATATAATAAGCTTATAATGTTGCACAAGGCAGGCGTTCTGTCTAATGATTGCAAACAGTACACCTTTTGTGACAAAGTTATTCTAACTTAAAAAAGCAGACTAAAAAACTTCTCATGTGGAAATAGATGGGTAACGCAGAGACACTGCCCATGTGTGTGAAGAAGAGATTGCGGAGTGTTTTATAACATTTGATCAGTGGCATATAATTTTTCCAGGAATCCCAGAGGAAAATATTAAAGGTCAAATGAAAGTGTAACGTGAGAATGCGTGACGTTTATTGCCAAACATGGTGATAGACTGTAATCCTTAGGAGTGTGTGCTGCAGGAAGTCTGGATTGGCGGGTTCTCTTAAGATGGAAAGACCAGCCAGGCAGGGCATGGCCTCTGTTTACACACACAAATCCCGGCACACCTTCCTCCCCTCACCATTTCAGGAGAGGGAGCAGGTGTGGGGGCGGGTGTGGGGTACCCAAACAGGCTCAGGGTGGTGAATTGGATCCAGATATCCTCCTCCCACAGACGTGGTCATTACATGCTAAAGAAGGGTTTTGCAGCCCAAGTCCAGCAATTTTAACTCTTTCTCGAGTTCCCTGCTTTGGGTGCATACATAGCTGTGCTCTGGGCTCAAACCCTTTTCCACTTTGTGGTCTCCTCTGGGATGGGGCAGTAGGAAGCCTTGAGGGGCATACTCGAGCAGTGGCTTCTCGCCATCTCCTTCTTTGCCCCGTTCCTGTAGGTTCATTCTTCTCCTGCAACATGACTCTCTCTGGAGAACCAGATCTGGGGCTCAGAGCCCAATGCTCTGTTTTATCCTCTCCTCTGCCCTCCTTTCTACTACCTGCAGCACCTCTTAGCTTCCAAATCTCCAAAAGGGATAATGTTCTCCTTGAAAGGGTCTTTTGAGGATTAATTGATGTTTGCTTTATGCTTTGAAGAGAGAATCCTATCAAGTCGCTCTGCTGTCCTCAAAGCGCGCCCTGCTTCCAGCTGGTGCCAGCCTGGCCAATCGGGACGCGGGGCGGGCTGGCCTCTCATTGGCTGCCCTCCTGGGCATGTCCTTTGACTGCTCATTACCCAAAGTAGAAGGGTGATTACCTAAAGAGGGAGGAACAGAACCTCGAGTGGACATTTTGTGCAGTGTACGTTTTTTACTTGGAGAAAGAGTATTTGAATCAAAATGATCTTCCCTGGCCAACTTAGTTTGTGGCCATCTGTGTCATTTTCTCATTTGGAAATTGTTCTTTTCTCTTTTTTAAAGCTTTGTAAGTGTAGGAGCAAGAGTAGTTATAACCTGCCACTTCTCAAAGAAGTCCCTTTACCAGGACATTTATATGTTAATTGTGTGTGGTTTGGGGAGGAAAAGGATGTTACCTGCCTTGTGATAAGCATTTTCATCTCAATGAGTTCTTTGTTAGAGATGTTTAATCAAAGAAATGGAAGCTGCAACCTACTTATTGGAAAGATCCAGATAATGGAGCTGAGGTAAGAACCTGAGGGTTCTAAGGAGAAAGAGGGATAATTAAAAAAAAAAAAATATTGACTTGTTTTAAGGACAGACCAAATAGGGAATTTAAAAATAAGATGAATGCAAACAAGAGGGAGTAGGGAGAAATAAATACGTAAAATCTTAAAAAAAAAAATCAAATAAAAATAAGCTGAGTCAATGACATTCTTAGTTGCTTCATCATCATAGAGGACCAGGGTGGGGGGGAAAACCAGCCGAGCCTGTTGGGGTCCTTTTCCAAGTCCGAGGAAAGATGTCAGTGACTCCAGGCCTTAAGGACGTGGTGCTGACCTTTCCAATGGGGGTGTTTGAATAGGGAGCCTTCACGTCCTGGTGGTCTTGTTTGTCCACTAGCACCTGATTCTCGCAAAGTCTCTCAAACCCTTTGGGGGAGGGGGAGCTGTTTCTTAGCACAGATCAGTGTTCCTCTCTTCTAAATTATATTCCTGGCTTCTTGAAAAATGGAAAGATCTGGCAACCCTGACCTTCATGCCCCAAGCAAACCATCGGCCGCTGCTGCCTCTTTAGACGGGCCGGTGGGGCAGACACTTGCTCGTTCACAAATTGGGGCAAACGTTGACTTCTCACCTGTCTGGGAAGGTAATGAGAAGACAGAGTTTTAATCCAGGAGCACATGCCCCACTGTGCATGGGACCCACCGACATGGGAGCCACCCTGGGATCCAGGCCCAGAGGGGATCCAACCCATAGAAAGCTTACACCACAGCAGGTTCAGGGTGTACAGTCTGAATGACAGATCTGGGAAGAGTTCATCTTGGGGTGAGGTGGGGGAAATTAGATTATCATGGCCACAGTAAAAGAGACGTTTGTGACCTGTGTGAATTTGGAGCAGCCATGTGGATGAGCGTAGTGGCTAGAGACACGGAGCCAAGGGACCTGCATTCAAACCTTTGTGGTGCTCCAGGCAGTGCCTGGAACATCCAGGAACTTGATAAATATTATCTAATGATGCTGGCCATGGATATGCTGATAAATTCAACTGTGTCACCTGGAAGAATACTTTCTTTTCTCCTTTTCTCAATTTGCTCTTCAGCATATAGAGGAGACAATAAAGAAAGCATTACAAACTCAAATACCTGCAGGGGCCAGGCAGGTCATGTGAATGAGCAGAGGAACAGAGCAGATCGAATGGGTGTCTGGACTGGAGGAAGAGAATAGGGAGTGCAGGGGACTGCGGTAAACTGGAACGTTTCATGCCCATCCAGCGGCCTGCCTGAGCCCGGCTCCAGCCATTTACTAGATGGGAGGGTAAGCCCAGTGCTGTCAGAGTTCCTGATTTTTCAAGAAGCCTTGAAATCTGAATTTTTATACGAATGCTAACAACTTTAAATGTAACTAATTTAATTTTCAAAAAACATAGGGCGGGCCAGACAAAACACACCTGCAGCCACATTTGGCCCGACGGCCCCAGGTCTCTGGGATAAAGCCTACCTGGCTTCCTCCAACTTGGCTACTGACTCTACTGTGCGGAATCCGGGGTAAGAGGAGGAAGGAGCTGTCGTACATGAAGAATGGCTGCGAGGCCAAGGCTGGGGTGGAGGTGGGATGTGAAACTTGGACCATACCATTTCCAGGCTAGATGGGCAGGTCTGGACCCTGCCGGCTTCAGTGAGAAGTGCTGCAAGGCCTGGCACGAATTGTGCATTGAGGAGCACAGGAGGGCATATCCAGGGAAGGCAGCTGAGGGAAAATGGTGCAGGCTCTGGGTGGCAGTGGGGTAGGCAGGCAGGGTGCAGAGGTCGGGGGGCAGCAAGGACATCTCAGGGAGCAGGAGAGAGCAAGACTGAGCTGGGGTGGATCCTGGGGCTGAGGCTGTCTGCCCTCTGCCCAGCCCTAGCCTGATGTGTGTGCAGCCCCTCAGCAAACATGCACAGAGAAAAAGTGGCACAGCCACAACTAGACGCCCTCTGCATGAAGCATCTATTAATATAAGCACAAAACCCAATCCAGCCTGTAAAACTTGTACTCATAGTTGGAAATATAAACCTGCCATACATGAAGAGAGGCAGTGTAGCACAGTGGTTAGGAGGAGAATAAGGCTAGGGGTCAAACAACTTGGGTTTGAATCTAAACTTTGCGACTTGCTAGCTATGTAAGGCCAGGGCAAATGACTTAACTTTATTTTTTGAGCCTGGGTTTGCTCTTTTGGGGATAATAATAGTCAGTACCTTGTAGGGTTGTTGTGAGCTTATATGAAAATGAATGTCGCAATGTCTGCGAAGTGCTTAGTATAGTACCTGGCATGTGGTAAGTGCTCAAATTGGGCTTGTTAATATTGTGAGATAAGCAGTAACCTAGGCTCACTTGTGGTTAAGTACAAATTCCATTGTCTCAGCAGAGTTGACAACAGGTGCTGTAAAAGTTTACCCCTCCCCTATTGCAAATGCTTCCCCAAACATATTCTCTGGCCTGAGCACCTGTTTTCCAGGAAAGCAGGAGACACTGTACCCCCTGGGATTAGGGTCATCTACAGAGTTCTGGTGAGCCAGTGTATTTGGCCCTAGTACCACCTGGTTTACCTGATGGTGCTTTTCATTCATCTAACAAATACTTACTGAGCAACTACTATGTTCTAAGAACGAAGCAAGGGTTTTGGGGGTGCTGAGCAGAATAAGGCAAGGTTTTGGCCTTAAGGAACTGAGTCTAGCATATGGGCTAAGCTGCTATAACCAAGAGACCCCCAAATGGAATGGTTAAATAAGACAGATTTGTTTCTCGCTCATGTAAGTGCTATGGTGAGCAGGCCAGCCTGGCAATGTGGCTCCATGAAGACATTCGTGGACCCAGGTGTTTTTCTGTTTTGCATCTCTAACTCTTGTGTTTCAGGATGTGGGGAGTGGGAGGTGAGGAAGTCCAAGGCAAGCAGCTTATCATTAAGGAGCTAGCACTCACATCCCAATGGCCAGAATTTAGTCACATGGCTACATCTAGCTGCAAGGGAACCTGGGAAATGTACGCTGGAGCAGATGGCCATGTGCTTTGGTAAAACTTAGGAGAGGGTATTATAAAAAGGAAGGGGGAGAATGAATACTGTGGGGGCAGTTAGCAGTTTATGCTTCAGGAAGATAGGTGAATCAATTCCTATAACAGTTTGGCAAACACTCCTCTCAAGAGCAGCAGCTGCCATCTTTGAGTAGAAGAATTTGTTGTGGACCTCTTGGAAGCTTTGGACTTTTGGTTTCAAATCCCAGCTCTGTCACTTACCTCGGCTACCTATTCCACAGGGTTTGGTGTGAGAATGAAATGAGTTAGCACACGTGCAGCTCTTAGCACACACCTGGCCCAGAGTGAGTGCTCAGTGAGTGTAAGCTATTACTGCTGGGGAGTAAGGGTGGGATGTGTTCAAAAAAGTCAGCTGACTCCAGGGTATTGGGACTTGCTCCCTGATTTGCCACCTCCTCAGTTCTACACCTTCCCACAGGCCTTGTCTCCTTGGATGTGACATGGGGCATTGAACACTGGCCCCTCTTATCATTGAGAAGTGTGAATGAAAATAAACAGGGCATTGGGAGCGGGTGTAGCTCAGTGGTTGAGCACCTGCTTCCCATGTATGAGGCCCTGGGTTCAATGCCCAGTACCTCCTTTAAAAATAAATAAATAAATAAATAAACAAGGCCATCTGAAGGGACAAGTGTTTTGAAAAAAATATGTATACACACACACACACACACACACACACATAATCAATTTGTATTTGCCTGGAATGGAAATAGGGGAGAGTTTCAGAGAGGATGTTTAAGGTCCTGCTGAGCTCTCTGTAGCTTCGTAGCAGCCAGTGAATTTAGACCATGTCTACAGGCCTCTGAGGGAAACGAAAGAGCCCCTCTTCTTGGGCGTGTCCCCAGTTGAAGAGCTATAGAAATTGTCTTCACGCTCTGCTAATTAGCTAAATAAAAGGGATGGTGGGCAGTGTGGCCTCACGGGAGGCTGGGGGAGGCCGTCGCTCTTGAGGAAGGCCCTGGTGGCCCTTCTAGGGCCCCTTCAGTGAGAAGAGAATACCAGAAAAGCTGTCCTGGATGAGTGCGGTACCGGCAGAAGTTGGGGTGTCCGCTTACAGGGAGCTGGGTGTCCTATGATATGCAGAGGGTATCACGTTTTCCATTTTGTGCAGGCGTCATGGGTAAAGAGAACCCTCCTTGCTTCAGAACAAGCACCTTAACTTCCCTTGGTAACTCACACAGTGGATAGATTTTAGCACAAATATAAACAGACACTGGGAAAATGCTTTTCTGCCGGCTTCCTGCTCCGTCTTATCTTCTGGGGTCTGAGAAGCTTTTAAGACCTTCTTTGTTCCAGACCTCAGAACCAGACTTCACAATGCTCTGGAAAGTAGAAGCATTGGGTGCCATGTGGTTAACGGGCACCTTTCTGACTCTCCAAAAGTCTAATGAACTCCCAGCAAGTGGTTTCGGTGTGGGAGAAAGAAGCACACCTTGGAAGATTCTTAGCTGTTTAAGTCCTCACTTGTGCCTGTAGAGAGCCCAGGAGAAGTGGGCCAGGGGTGTGAGTAGAGGATCAGAAGGCCTGGGTAAGAGCCAGCTCCCAGGCAGGTAGGCAGGTGGTGGTGGTCCTGTGTCTCTCAACCTCAGCTGACCTCCCAGACTTGACCTCTAGGTGGTCACCAAGATCCTGCACCTGGCTAGCCTGGGTCTGTGAGGAGCCATGGCCCAGGGATGTCACCCACATTTTCACCAACTCTGTGAACCTCATTTCTTCTTTATCACTGCTTTCTAAGTGGGCCTTCATTGTCCCTTACTTATTACAGGGCTCAATCTTTTATTCTCCTTCTCTTAAGGGAGGCTTATTAATGGGATGGCGGCAGTGGTGAGAGCTGATTAAACTTGGATCTCCCATTCATGGGTCTTCTCATTCTCAAATATCTATAATTAAAAAAAAATAGATCCTGTAATTCTCTTGTGATGAGAATAATTATCATACGTTGTATTTGAGTGTGTGTGTGTGTGTGTAAAGTGTGAATTTCTTAAGTGTAAGCATTTCAAATGTGCCACAAATGTTGTAATCCTGCTTTGCATGTCTTTATTTTTTAATAATCTTGGCAGCTGGGCCTCTCTCACCCTCTGAGAGGCCCTGTATTCAAGCTGCTAGATTAGTGGTGAGCAATCCTTTTTGCACAAGAGGGCAATTCAGGAAAAATAAACATATTTACAGGTCACTTTCCCCCCAGTCAAAAGGAAAAGAGCTTTATTGAGTTTCATGACCTGGAGGTGGGTGGGGCACCAAGGAATGTTTATTCTTACAACTTACTCACTTGTGTAGATGAATATCAGAGAGAAAATGAGCACTGCTTTTTAGTTGAAAAGGCATTTGGAGATAGTTTTCTAACTTTTCATTCTGAAATTAGACCTGGATGGTTTGTGATCCTTGTCACTGCATGGACTGTGTGTAACCCATGGGCAGTGTTTTTTAAATATATCTTAGTAATCCTCTTGGCCAGCACATAATAGGTGTTTAACACATGCTTATTAGGAAGCAGCATGGTATAGTTAAGAGCACAGACTCTGCAGCCAGACTGCCTAGCTCTGTCACTCCTTAGCTGTGTGACTTTTGGCAAGTTACTTAACCTCTCTGGGCCTGGGTCCCAGTCTGTAAAGTGGCTATGATATCAGTTCCGACTTTAAAGATTTATCTGTTAATGTATGCAAGCACTTAGAGCGGTGCCTGGCATTTATAAACCCTGTGTAAGTGTTAGCTGTTATTACAAATCTTATTGAAATGTATGGGAGCCCAAGTTTGCCTGTGGTGCTAGAACTTACAGGAAATCTCTTTCCATCTGGCTTCCACTTTGTCACCATTGATCAGACCTCCTCTCCAAGTCTTTCTCTGTGAAAACAGATTTGATTTCCATATAAAATAATCATGCTTTTTTTCCTCATTCCAAGCAATTTTTTTAAAGGCAGGAAAAACAAAACAAAAACCCCAGATGTTTTTGAAGCAAACCTGGGTCCAGCTGTAATGGATAGCGTGTTGGATTAAGTACCCAGGGTGGAGGCTATGTATCTAGACTTCGGAAACTGCTCTTTTCCTAAGAAAGCTCTGGTTTCTCTGTTCCCCCTTTCATCTCTCCTCCCAGAATCCTCTTCCCCGATGTTCAACTAGTCAGTCTTTGCATCGACGTGAGAGCTCCCTGGAAAGATACACGCCAGATAAAATCTGGCTCCATGAGCCTCACCCATCTGTTTACTTTTCTTAAGCACCTTTATTATTGGTCATTGAATTATTTTCCAAAAATTTTAAATTGAAGTATAACATACCTACAGAAAAGTGCACATATCTTCAGCTCCATAAGGTTTCACAAACTGAATATACTCAGCTGCCAACACCCAGACGAGAAGTCGTTACAGAAGCCTGGCTGTGCCACTTATGGTTTCCATTGTACCCGCTACCCAACCCCACCAAGGTCACTGTCCTGATTCTGCCCCATCGAGTGGAATCTTGCAGTATATGCCCACCTTAGAGTCTAGAGATTGTCCCCCTATAGTGTTGGCTGTAAATTATTTATTCTCTTCGCTGTGTAGTAGTTTGTTAGGTGAACACCATGATCTGTGCATCCATTCTACTCTTGATGAGTTTCCCAGGGCTGCGGTGACAAAAGTACTACAAACTGGGTGGCTTGAAACAAGAGAAATTTAGTGTCTCGCAGTTCTGGAGGCCAGAAGCCCGAGATCAGGGTGTCGGCAGGACCGGGCTCCTTCTGAAACCCTTAGGGCGTAAATCTCCCTTGCAGCAACCCTGGGCTTCCTTTGGCTTGTGGACGCATCACTCTGCCTCCTGCCTTCTCCCCAGGCTGCGTGTCCAAATCGCCTCTTCTTGTGAGGTCACCCGTCACATGGGACTAGGGCCCACCCTAATGCAGTTTGGCCTCATTTTAGCTAACCTCATCTTCAAAGATCATGTTTCCAAATAAGCTCACCTTTGTGGGCCTGAGGGTTAGGATTCGAACATGTCTTTTTAGGGGGCACAACCCATCCCATAGCAATGGGCATTTCCAGTTTGGGACTCCTAGAAATGGTGCTTCTGTGAACATTCTGGAGCATGTCTTTTGGAGACCTTAAGTTTGCCTACCTATAGTGGAACCATTTGGGTCATGGGGTGGGTGTATGTTCAGTAGATACTGCCAAATACTTTTCCAAAGTAGTAGCACCAATCATCACTTGATTTTTTTTTTAATCTTAATTTTGATGAAGAAAATTATTCTATAATCAAATTTGATAGTTTTTTTCTTTATTTTCTTTTTATTTTACTTTATTTATTTAGATCTGGGTTTTAAAGCAGAATAATATTACACAAATTCTGTTTTTATTTATTTACTTATTTAAAAATTTTTTTTTTTGTTTTTACACCATTTCCATTACTCTCCTCTCATGCTTATAAGCCATATAGAAACCACATAAAAAACACTCAAGTTCTTGTAACTGTTTCTTTTTGAGGGAGGCTCTTGAAACACTTTTACACCTACCTGAAAGTGGAGGTTTAGGATTTTTTCCTAGAATTTCTTTTTTTTTTTTTTTTTTTTTCAAGAACAGAAAGTATCAATGACCACCTCACCTGCAAAAGGAGTTTTCTCCCCCCTCACACTTTTACTGAATGAAATTTAGGATTTAGGGGACTTTTGAGTGAGATTGCTAGTTTTCCAAATTTGGTAACTTGATCACTCCTTTCATAATTTAAATTACAGTTGCCCCTCTTTGGAACCTGACAAAACAGGGCAAGTGGAGACTCAAAAGTCCCTGCATCTTGGGAGGCGGGTGTGGCTCAATGGATAGAGCTCCCGTTTACCATATGGGAGGCCCGGGTTCGCGTCCCGGGGCCTCCTTGTGAGAGCAGGCTGGCCCTCGCGGCGCGGTGGGCTGATGCAGCAGGACCTCACGGGGTGGGTGGGAGATGGGAAGACACGGAGGGAACGCGCGGTGAATGGACACGGCAAACGCAGGCAGCAAGGGGGGAGATAAATAAATAAATTAATAAATCTTAAAAAAAAAAAAAAGCCCCTGCATCCAATTGCTGATTTTTCGTTGTAAATAACCACAGTGAAAGGTGTTTCAAAAATGCAGATAGAAAGCTTTCCTGCCTAGCCCCAGATGCTTGATAAATTAGCACCTAGAGGGAATCCTGGAGGGAACTTAATTATCTGTTAGTTTTGGCTTGCCCTTCCATCCCTGACCCCGAATAACAAACTAGAAACAATGTTCCACAGAAAAACAGCAAATATATTACTTTATACCCTGCTCCCTCATAAAAATCACTTTCAAAATCATTCTCAAATGCTGCAGCATGGGGCAGTTAGGATTTTATTTGACAGATGGGGAAACTAAGACTTGCAGAGGTGACTTGACATAGTAAGATCCTGGAAGACCTGGAGTCAGAAGCCAGACTGTGCTGAGGATTTGGACTTCTAGGAGCAGAAGTTCCCTTTTAAGGATGATGTGGCCGAGTCAGCTCATCACGAGGTCCTTTGGATGGGTGGCTTCCACATCCTCATGCCTGGTATTTTGTCAGGTTAGAAAATGGTCTTTGGTAAGGACACATGTACAAGAAATTTTTGCTGTTTTGTTTGTAGTGGCCAAGAATTGAAACTGAGCGAATGCCAACCAGTGTGGGAATGGCCCAATAGCTGCTGGTACCTTCAGACCATGGACTGTTACTCAGTCGTTAAGAGGCTCTAGGAAAAGTATTACAGAATGAAAAAAGAGCCAGAAAGTGCATATAATATATAATTCCATTTTTGTTAAACAAACAATAACAACCCCTCCCCCTGCCCTATTCATATGTGTATGTGTGTGTTCATGGAATTACATGTATGGAGAAAAACATTGAAGGACACAAGCTAAAATGTTAACACGGAAAAAAAAAGTTAACATGGGGTACCTAGGGATAGGGCTGGGAGTGCTGATGTGGGAGGAAGGCGGATGGGAAAATAGCATGAATGATATATCCTCTTTGAATCAATTACATACATACACACATATGTATAGGCATGCCTAAAGAAATGCAAGAGAAATCCATGCGTAAATTTAAAAAAATCAAACAACAGAGTGGTTCTGCTAAGAACAAGGCTCTGAACTCACATGGGCCAGTTAACTTGGCAAGGCCCTGAGCTCAGTTCTGATGGCTGAAGGGTTTACCCTCTAGGTCAGTCGTGTTGCAAGTGAAGGACGTTGGTCACAAGTGGCTAAGGGAACATAGCGTGGGCGGCTGAGCACAAACACGGCACTGTTTTTGGCAAACCAATAATCATAGCTATCATTTTGCAGTGCTCACTATGTCCTGATACTTATATAACTTCTCAAAGCTTGATGCTTTTTGTCCCCATTTAATTGATGAGGAAAACTCGGAGCAGGCCACGCAAGGCCCAATGGGGAGGGAGCGGTGCTGAGGTCCAAGGCCAGGTCTGTCCGATTCCAGAACCCCTGCGTTTTAAGTCCCACTTCACCTGATCTCGGCCCTGAGCTCAGGTCCTGTTGCTCCCTGCTTCTTTGAACCCCTTTGAATGGAGGTTTCTGGCAGGTTCCTCTCTCACAGGTGTGGCTCCTAAAGCATAGGCTTTATTGAAGACCCCCGGTGAATGCTCCCTCTGTGTGTCTGCTGGCCTTGTTCCTGGTTTTGGTAGGAGAGCTTTTCACCTGTGGGTGGGGAGGCAGCCTGCTCAGGCCCCGGTTCCCAAAGGAGCAGGGTTGCTTGGAGAAGTAGGGCATCTGGTGTCCCACCTCAGGACAGGCGAAAGGCAGGCTGGCTGGTGAGAAAGGACGGCAGCTCCACCAAGCCGGACATCTGGTCCCTGAGCCGTGTCAGCAGCCACTTCGAGCTAAATGCGGAGGCATTTAAGGGGATCTATTCCACCCCTCCTTGCCAGCCCCCAGCCCCACTAAACACAAACCAAAGAATTAACAACAGTGGCTTGTTTGGTGGCCTGGTAACGTGACTGCCACACAAATCGCTGAGCACCTGTGCTGTTGCCAAGGGTCTCCCAAAGTGAGCACTTGAGACGAAAATCTCAGTTCTACAAATCAGCATCACCTGAGATGACCCCTGCTTTGCTTTGCTTTTCTCATTCATAAAATGGGAAACAGATTTTTTTTTTCCCTGCTTACCGTTAAAAGGATATATATATATAAAATTAAAAATTTTTTATTTTTATTTTTTAGCAACAAGAGATATGTCACATATTAGAAAGAGAAGGCCCGATCTGTTAGGTTTTGGAAGGAAAGAGCTGGAGCTCAAAACCACAGAGCTGCTGACACCAACAGCAATCGCCATTTTTATTTAATAAGTCTGGATGATTCCACTAGACCATATATTCTATAGGACACTGTGTCTTGACAATGGCATCCATGACCTCCAGGCCCAGGCCTGTTATGTAAAGGTTAACTGGACTGCTCAGGCCTGGCTGGCCACAGGGACCGCCCTCCTCGGCCCTCCTGCCCTCTCTCTGTGGCAGATGGCCGCCATTCCCCTGGTGGGCTTGCAGCAGCTGGGGCCTGGAGCTGCTGCCTTCTGCCTGCCTTCACTGCCTGCAGGAGCAGCCGCAGACTCTGGGAAGGAGGACAGATCGAGGAGAATACAAGTGGCAGGCCAGGGTCTTCACTTGAGGATTTGGGGCCAGCATTTTTGCTCTCTGCCCACAGATTCTCGACTGAGCCTCGTAGCCATGGACAAAGACTGCCTGGTCTTTCAGGGCCTCCGGGTTTTTCTATCTAACGGAGCAACATTTTTTTTTTTTGTTTTTTGTTCCTGTGATCAGTATTCTGTAATTTTTTCATACAAAATAAGCATTTGCTTTTTTTTTTACTTTATTTTGTACATTTAATAATTGAAAATATAAACAATTAAAAACTAAAAAGTAAACACAGATGAATAAATATATACATTTCTCAATTAAATGTAATGGATACATATAAATTTTTTTTGAATCAAACAATAGTGACATTGTTTTGAACAAGTCTATGTAGATGTCGTGTTTGTGAACAGTGATGTTGATCATTGTTAGTTCCTTAAGGGCAGGGACTAGGTCTCCAGTACCTGGCACGCGCCCCTGTGCACGGGAGGAACACAGAGAAATGCTTTCCACGTGGGAAACCCCTTTAGATCTATGGCTTGGCGGTATGAAGAGCAATCATACAGGAAATAGTTTTCTGTCTTCCTTTGCGTTCCTCTGTGCAGGGTAAACTGTGGGATTTGTCCACCTTTCCCCCCATCCTTATTCTTCTTTGCATTTAGTTCACTTAAGCGATTTCCTTCCGCCCAATTAATAAAACTTGCCACACGTCCCTCTCCTGATTGCATTTCTGAGAGGTGCCAGTGAAATCTTTGCTCTGTTTGGGTCTGCTGGTGGAGGAATAGTTTGACTAGCTTGGGATGAGAGCTTTTCTGGGTCCTGGGAGCTGGCTCTGAACTCTTCCCGGTCCCATTAGGACTGTAAAGTCTCCTGAGGTTTGTAGACAGTGGAGGTAGTTTACCAGGATGTAGATAAGACCAGGGCCAGCGCTCCCGCTCCCGGGCACCAGAGAGGAGGGCGTCCTTTAGAGAAAAGGGAAAAAAAATCCACCCAGATGGAATGATAAAAGGCGTGACATCACAGTAGGCATGGCAACTGCAGGGTAATCATAACCTCACCACAAGGTGGTCCGAACCCCAAGGGAAGGCCTAGTTTCATTGTGCTCTCCTTTTCCCTTTGGGGCAGGCAGGAGTGGAGAGGATGGAGGAGGGGCTGGTTAGCCATGGCTAGAGCAGGCCAGAGGTTTCGCCTTTCGCCCTGGCCCTGCCTCCCTGCTCTGACAGTTTCCCTGGGGTCGTGGTGTGCCATCTCAAAGCCCTTGCATTCTGCTGCTTTATTATCCTGTGTGGCCCTGGGAGTTTGGCAGGAGGGAGGGAACCAAAAGGAAGGGGAGCATATTATTGGAGTGTGAAGTAGAGATATGAAATTATCATCAGGAAGTTCTGCAGAGCCCTGGAGCTCCTTCCTCAGTTTCTCCTCTCCAGAGGTTCTGAACCCTTGTGGTAGACACACGGTCACTCTCCTGGACCTTGTTCGGCTTCTTTGGGCCTAGAAGGAAGGTTCTTGAGTTCTGCAGCAGACGGCATTGAGCTGGGTGTGTACCCCGTAAGTTGTGCTAATTTCAAGGCCACTTGTTTCCAAAGCTAAAAGAGACAAAAGATCAGAGCAACTCCCCGAGGCACCCGTGTGTAAATAAAGAAGCTGTATGGTGAATGCTGACACTTTGGATAGCTTGGAATTTTCTCAGGCAAGTCTATCTTGAACACAGGGTAAGTGTTTTAGGTGTTGAAGATTCACTAAGGCATGATCTGAGAGCTTTATATTCTGGGGCTTCAGGTAACTCTGACTCAGAAATCACTCCTCTTTCCTGTAAATGTGGGGTGACCATGCCCAGGTCCTATCAGATTTGCTGCTCTTTAGTTAACACCATAGTTGCTTGTTTGTCATCCTGCCACCCTGGCCTTTGGGGTCGTAAAGGGGGTGAGGCAGCCTGACCAAGGAGTGAGTGGCTATCATGAGGCCCGGCCAGCCACCTCTGCCCTTCAGCAGAGCCTCCTTCCCCCAAGCTACAGACATTTAAAGACATTTAGGGGTCTCTTGAGAAGCATGGTCTTTGACATCATTATCAGAATATCTGGGCTTTCTGTTGCAAGCTAGATAAATCGTTCACCCAGCTCCACTTGGCTATGGGTAATTTGGTAAAGTAGGTTTATTTATTATTTAAAACATTAAAAAAAATTGAGATAAAATTCACATTTTTAAAGTGTACAATTCGGTAGTTTTTAGTCTATTCACAATGTTATATAACCATCACCACTATCTAATCCCAGAACATTTTCATCACCCCAAAAGAAACCCCATACCATCAGCAGTTACTCCCCAGTTCCTCCTGCCCTTAACCTCTGGCTACCACTAATCTATTTTCTGTCTCTGGATTTGCCTATTTTGGACATTTTATAGAAATGGAACCTAATATATGGCCTTTTGTGTCTGGCTTTTTCATTCCCATAATGTTTTCAAGGTTCATCCATGTTGTGGCATGTGCCAGAACTTCATCCTTTTTATGACCAAATAATATTCCATTATATGGATAAACCACATTTATTTATCCATTCTTCAGCTGATGGACAGTTGGGTTATTTCCACCTTTTGGCTGTTATGAATAATTCTGTTATCAATAGTCATCCACAAGTTTTTGTGTGGACTTATGTTTTTCTTTCTCTTGGTTATATATCTAGGAGTGGAATTGCTAGGTTGTATTGTAACTCTATGTCTAACTTTTTGGGAAACTGCCAAACTGTTTCCCACAGTGGCTGCACCATTTTACATTCTTACAAGCAATGTCTTGAGGGCTCTGATTTCTCCACATCCGTGTCAACACTTAATATTTTCCTTTTTTTTTTTTTTTAATTATAGCAAGCTATCCCTGTGGGTGTGAAGTGGCATCTCATTGTGGTTTTGCTGTGCATTTCCCCGTGACTAAGGACATTGAGCATCTTTTCACGTGCTTCTTGGCTCTTTGTGTATCTTTGGAGAAATGTCACTTTGAAACCATTGCCCGTTTTTTAACTGGGTTGTTCATCTTTTTGTTGTTGAGTTTATTTTAGCATGTCATTGTTTCTCCCCCCACTCCGGCAAGGGTGACCAGCCTGTGGAGATGGAGGAGTTTAGTGGGCGACTTAAAAGAAGGCCTCTGCCTCTTAAGCTACTCCTCAGTGTTCCTGGTGGTCTTCTCCTCCTTGGCTACCCTTAAGTGGTCTCAGCCCCCCCCCATTTCTGTCCTTGATCTATGCTTGTTTTGTTCTTAGTTCCTCCCCAGCTGACCTCATCCACACCCCTGGCATCCATTGCCCTGTATATGTTGACAACACCCAAATGCAGACTTCTCTCTGGAGCTCCATATTTTCATTTCCAACTGGAAGCTCAACATGTTCAAAACTTAACACATCCCACCACCAATCCTCCTCCTGGATTTTCCGTTAGATGAATGGCAGCCCCATCTACTTAGTCAGCCAAGCTGGACGTCACTGTGGACTCCTTCCTCTTCCTCTCAGGACACCTGCCCTCTTCCAATCAAGTCTTGTCCATTTGGTGTCTTCAATAGCCCTCTGTAATTTGTATCCAGTTTTTCACTCCCACTCTCACTTCCTTCGTTCAGACCATTGTCATTCCAACTAGGTCCCCTACTTTTGAGTTCCTCTCATCAATCCATACTCTGCCAGAATGATCCAATTGTATCAGTCCATCTGAAGACCTTTAGGGGCTCCCTGTTGCCTGAAAGACAAACTCCCTACTCCTCTGTTGCGTATACGGGCCTTCCAGGATCTGGCCTCTATCTCTCCAGCTTCATATCCCCTCACTCATTCTCTCCTTAGTCCTGGAGGTTCTTTGAAGGGGCTTTGTTTCTTCAAACCTCCTTGCCTTGACTGTCATGCCATCGGCATGGGTTTTAGATATGTGCTAAGGCTAGATTTTTAGGACTAGATTATGGACTCAATATGGCCCCAAATAAGTACTACTATGGTTAGAGAACATTGAGACTGTGGGCTGGATGTGGACTTTGTTTCAATAATTTATTTATGTGAAAGAACTTCCAATCTGAATAGAAAGTAAGCATTTCATTGTTTTTATGAATCACCTATGTTGCAAAGGCAATGGTTGCTTTCAGAAACATTCTGACATTTGCCCTATTTGTAGTCTGTAGTTGACTTTAGTTACTTTCTGAACCAAAAATAACATGATACATGGTGCAACAAGCACACATGAATTTTGGGGGCTGATGGGACAAAATATTTGAAATCAGATTTGGATCCCAAGGTTGCCATAGCTACTGGCTAATGTGAAAACCAGTACCACATACTTATTTGGAGTCCTACACCCCTAATCTCTGGGATTTCCCTAGGTAGAGAAACTGAAACTGAAGGAGTGATTCCTGGCCATTTTCAAATAACTTTTTAAAAGTTAATTTGATTTAGATGATTATTTGGTACTTTCTCTCCCTCCATCCACTTTTTACTTTGAAAAATTAAAAACCTCCTGAAAAGTTGCAAGAATAGTACAATACGCACTCATATTCCCTTTCCCCAGATTCACCATTTCCCAGCATTTTGCCATGTTTGCTTGCTCTCTCCTCCCCCTTTGGATGTGTGTGGGCACACGAAGCCATGGGACTAGATCAGCGTCTGCTTCTGAGAAACTGTTAGTCCTCTCCTCATCTGAGCCTGCAAATGTGATCATCCATATTTTCAGAAGGAGTCAGATTTAGTCCATAATACACCTTCCTCTTCTTGGTATGTTTCTGAGCCTCTGGCAAAGCTCAGTGTCAAAACCGAAGCCTTGAGCTCTTGGCTCAGCACGGCCACTGGCTGAGACACACTTGAATGATTCTGAGCAAGTTCCTTCTCCTCTCTGACCCTCAGTTTCTCCAACCGTGGACCAAGGAATTGGGCCATTTGCTCTCTAAGGCTCTCCTGGTGCTTACATTCTGTGACCTTGTGATGGTCAGAAAAACTCTGACTTTTGGGAAATTGTCAGAAAATACTTAATGTACTTGTGAGCTGAACCTCTGTAATTAATTGCTGGCTGGGCTTTGGCCAGGACCATGTCTGGTTTATAATAAAGAGTGCTTTTCCCCTCGTGAGAGCTACCGGTGCTCAGTCTGCTTGGGCTGAGAGATGAGCCTGGTGGGGACGGAGGAAGCAGCAGGGACTTGACCTGCTGTGCTTCTACCTCAGCCCTTCCTTGGAGCTTGAGCTTGCCTGCTCAGGACTTTAATTTGTTGCTTACCTTGCTTCTCTCCACTCTCTTTTATAAAGCTTCCTTTGCTCAAGGATGTGGCCACTTCCTTTTACTGTCCCTGTCCCTCTACCAGGTTAAATATCTAAGGGAGACAGCAGCAACCTAAGGATGCTGATGATAAGGATGACATTGGCTGGACGCCAAAAGGCTGCACACTCATGGGTGGGGGTGAGATGTAGTCAAAGTCCAGATACTGCCTGGGGTATTGATACTGCCTGCCAGAGGGTTCCACAAAGTTCCCTGGACAGGCCAGACTTATTTGTGCGAAGGTTTAACTCCTTGGGTAGGATTTCAGAAAGTTCTGGTAAAGGAGAAAAGGACCTAGGTGTGCCGGGGTTGAGGAAAGAAACTGGCGAGAGTAAAATGATTGGGGATTCATTGATTCATTCAATAAATGTGTATTGAAGACGGACCGACCACATTCTGTGTAAGGTCCCTTTGCCCAGATGGTACTAAATTTAGGTAGCTGTCGTTATTATGTGCCAGACACTGTGCTGTGTGCTAGAGAAGTAGTGAGAATAATGTGAATAATCACCACCCACTCCCTGACAGTCACGTGCCAGGCATGTTGAGTGTGTTCCATCTATGCCATTTACCTTCCCAATAACTTGGATGAGGTAAGTATTGCTCTCCTGCAGGTGCGGAAAAAGGCTTGGAGCAGTAATTTGCTCAAGGTCAGGCAATGAGTAAAAGGCAGAACTGAGATTTGTGTTCAAATTCAACTTCACATCCCATCCCATACTCTTAACTTCTGTACCCCCTGTTTCTAAAAGTTGGTTTATGACTGATGCCGGCCTGTGATAAAGTTTTCACTGGTCCATAATAAAAGGATAATATAACTAGATTTCTAATAAGGCTTGCTTTAATTAATTCAGTGGTTCTCAAATGGGGGCAATTTTGCCCCGAGGAAATATTTGGAAGTGTCTGGAGATAATTTTTTGTTGTCACAGCTGGGAGATTGCTCCTGACATCTAATGGATTGTGGCCAGGAGTGCTGCTAATCACTCTACAACTCACCCATTCCCCCCAATCCACCCAATAGCAAAGAATTATTTGGCCCAAAGTGTCAATAGTGCTGAAGTTGAGAAATACTCATTTATTTTGAAAGATTATTCTTAATCTTAAAATTACATTCTTCTGACTTCCTGGGATGCATATTAAATACTCTTTATTTTAAGAAACAATGTTGTTAGTAGATGGCAGTTGGAGTTTAGGATGTTTTTACTTG
>JAQZBX010051911.1:0-19261 GCA_029593785.1 Cabassous unicinctus | reverse complement strand
AAATCAAATGTCTTAAATATATTCAAAGAGCTAAATAGAACCATGGACAAATAACTAAAGGAAATAATGTCTCACAAAATAGATAAAAGCAATTAAAGAAGGTATAAAGTGTAATCAAAAAGAAATTTTGGAGCTGGAAAAAACCCGATATAATTCACTACTAGGGTTCAACTGCAGAATTGAACAAATGGAAGTGAGGAACAGTGGCACTGAAATAGATCAAATAATAGTATCCAATTTGAGAAACAGAAAGAGAAAAGAATAAAGAAAAACAAACAGAGTCAAAAGACATCATCAAGCATACTAACATACACATAATGGGAGTCCTAGAAGGAGAGGAAGAAAGAGACAGAAAGAATATTTGAAGACATAATGGCTGAAAACTTTCCAAATTTAATGAAAGACATGACTTTACATATACAAGAAGATCAATGAATTTGATAGAATGAATTCAAAGAGATTCACACTGATAAGTATTATATTCAAATTGTCAAAAGCCAAAGCACAAAGAAAATCTTGAAAGCAGCTGGAGAGAAGTAACTTGTGACACATAAGGGATTCTCATTAAAACTAACAGTTTTTCTTCATAAACCATGAAGTCAAGAAGGGAATGGAGTGACATATTTAAAATACTGAAAGGAAAAAGAAACAAAACTATCAACCATGAATTCTATGTATGGAAAAATTATCCTTCAAAAATGAAGCAGCATTTAAAATATTCAAAGATAAACATAATCTGAAGGAGTTTGTCATTAGTAGACCTACCCTACAAGAATTGTGAAATGGAGTCTTTAAGTTGAAATGAAAATTATTAGATTGCGACTTTTAATCAGGTAAAGGAAAAAAAAAAAAACACCTGATAAAAACCACATAAATAAATATAAAATTCAATATCAATGTATTTTTGGTTTACAACATATCTCTTTTCCTATAATATATATAAGACAAGTACATGAAGAAGGAATTATAGCTCTATTTTTGGGCCTGGGCACACAATATGTAAATATGTAATTTGTGACAATAACAACTTAAGGGTGGTGGTGGATCTGTAATGGAGCAGGGTTTTGCATATTTTTAAAATTAGCTTATATTAATAATATCAAAGATAAGATGTTAAATGTAATCCCCAGGGTAACCACTAAGGAAAAACAAAGAAACAAAAAATAGAAAAAATGAGAAGGTAAGCAAAATGACACAATACAAAAGTCAATCACAAAAGGAAGTTATAATGGAGAGATTGAGGGACAAAACTGGAACAGATATAAGAAATATAGAAAACAAATAGCAAAATGGCAAAGGCAAATTTTTCCTTATCTTAATTACTTCAAATTAAATATTAAATAAATGATTAAATTTTCAATTATAAGGCAGTGATTGGCAGACTGTATTTAAGTTAAAGTGATACAACTATATGATTTCTATAAGAGACATGTTTTAATTCCAAAGCCACAAATTGAATGACAGTGAAAGAGTGGGAAAAAGATTTAAATGTAAATAGTAACCACAAAGGACCAGGATGCTTAAAATAATATTAGAAAAATATAGACTACAGGCAACAAATTCTTATAAGAGACAAAGAAGGACATTATTTATTGATAAAAGGGACAATCCATGAAGAAAATATAACAATTATAGACATATAGGCACCAAATAATAGAACCAAAAATACATGCAGCAAAAACAGACATTATTGAGGAATTGTGGAAGATGGTGTTGGAATATGCAGACAGGGTCCAACTCAATCACAAAAACAAAAAGAAAGAGTCAAAAGTCATCCAAGGAACTTGCTTTGGGGGTCAGCAGACCAAGACAGTGCAGCATAACTCCCAGGAGAGTAAGGAACAGAGAGATCAAGAACCTGAAACTACAAACTTGAGTTCTCGAACAACTGCAGTGGCTGGGAAGGGAGCCCCTCCCCCACCCCCAAGATATTAAGCTGGGTAAAACTCCTGGCTCAATGTAGCTGACTGAGAGGGAACAGGCATCTTCCTCCCTGTCAGCTGTTACAACAAAAGGCAGGGCCAGACAGGCAGTTTTTCTTCAGTGAATTTGGTCAGCTAAACCCACTTTGAATCTCAGCTTGAGACAGATTAAAACACAGGAAAGCAGAGATTGAAACACCCTTGTGGAAAGGTGTGCTGATGGGCACCATCTGCTGGTTGGTCTGGAAATTGCATGGACAAAACTGCTTTTGGTTCTTTCTGTACCCTAACTACTGGGAGAAAATCTATGTCCCATTAGTGAGTCACTGGACTGATTTTGATAACCTAAGCTTGGCAATTTTAAAGACAGAATAAGTTGAACCAAATATCAAAGAAGAGCTGTGAAAACAAAAATAGGCAAGAGAAATTGGCCATTGGAGTAAATTCACCAACATATTCAGATGCCTAGACATCAGCAAAATATTACAAGCCATACTAGGAAACAGGACGAGATGGCCCAGGCAAAGGAACAAACCAAATATCCTGAAGAGATACAGGATTTAAGGCAATCAGCAATAATCACACAACTCTCCTAAATCAATTTAAAGAATTGAAAGAAAATATGACTAAAGAGATAAAGGATATTAAGAAGATACTGCATGAGCATCAAGGATCATTTGAAGGCCTGCAAAGGAAAGTAACAGATGTTATGGGAATGAAAGACTTGATGGAGAGAATAAAAATACATCAAAAGTGCGTAAGAGCAGATTTTAATTGCTTGAAAACAGAAATAGTGATTTCAAAGACAGTACATTTGAACTTGAAAAGATAGGAGAACATAAAGAGAAGAGAATAGAAAAAATGACATAGGGTTTCAGGGAATTGAATGACAATGTGAAACACACAAACATACACATTATCAGTGTCCTAGAAGGAAAAGAGAGTGGAAAAACGGCAGAAAGAATATTTGAGGAAATAATGATGAAAATCATCCCAAACCTTATGAAAGACATAAATATCAATATCCAAGAAGGACAATGCACCCCAAACAGAATAAATCCAAATAGACCTATCCCAAGACACCTACTATTCAGAATGGGAAATAGAAATAAAGAGAGGATTCTGAAAGCAGCAAGAGAAAAGCAAAGCATCACATGCAAGGGAACCTTGATAAGATTAAGTGCTGACCTCTCATCAGAAACCATGGAGGTGAGAAGAAAGTGGTATGATGTATTTAAGGTACTGAAAGAGAAAAACAACCAGCCAAGAAATCTGTATCTGACAAAACTGTCCTTCAAAAAAAAAAGTGATTTCAAAGTCTTCACAGACAAACAAAAACTGAGAGTATGTTTATTAGTCACCCAAAGGGGTGCTGATGCAAAATACCAGAAATCTGTTGGCTTTTTAAAAGGGTATTTATTTGGGGTAGAAGCTTACAGTTACAAGGTCCTAAAGAATCCAACTCAAAGTTACTTCCTCACCAAATTCTGTTGCCATGTGTTGAAGCAAGATGGTGGTTGACCTCTGTTTGGTTTTTCCTTCCTTCTTACTCTTAAGGCTCCATGGGCTCAGCTTCTTCTGATCTCAGCTGTAGGCTGGCATAGGACTTGTCTCTCAGGGTTTCTCAGCTGCTCTGCTCTCTTCACAAGGTCAGCTGTAAACTATTAGGCTAATGGCTCATCTTCTGCATCTTCTGTGTGTTTTCTTGAGTGAGTGTCCATTTATATAGCCCACCAAGGGGACAGAGACTCATCCCTGAGTTTCACCCTACAGACATGGCCAAATTAAAGACCTAATCTTAACATAATTTAATCAAAGACATCTCAGCTGAATCTAATACAGTCAAAGGAACTCACACCCAGAGGAACAGACCAGTTTACAAACATAATCTCTCTTTTTGGAATTCATAAAAAATCTCAAACTGCCACATTCCACTCTCTGAATTCCAAAAAGACATTGTAATATTAAAAAAAAAACTTAAATCCTTTCAGTTAGCAATGCTAAGTGCAAAATCACATCAGAATTATTTGTAGAAATATGGTTTGTCTTGGGGCAAAGTCCCCTCTGACTGTAGACCTGTGAAACTTGCAAAACAATTTATCTGCTTCCAATATGCAAAGGGAAAGACATAGGATAAACATTTGCATTACCATAAGGAGAATTCAGGAGGGAAACATGAGTCACTTGTCTTCCAAAATTCAGAAAACCCACAGGGCATACTCCATTAGGTTTCAAAGTCTGAGAATCATGCTTAATATGATGGTTTCTTCTTCCTGGGGCCTCATGCAGGCCTACGCTTTCCACAGGCTTGCCCAATGGCTGTTTTCTTGGTTCCATCCTCATCAAGCATCTGGGTGGTGACTGAGCTCCAGACTTCACCCTCTAAGATCATCAGGGTGATGGCCACTCCTCCCCCAATCTCTGGGCTATAGTCTCAACCCCCTTAGTACAGTGAGGTGGAAACAATATTCTCCTTAATCTCTGGCAAGAGGACCAACCCTCTCAAAATAATGAGTTGGTGACCTGCCCTTCCTTAATCTGTGAGGGACAGGCCCACCCTTCTCAGAGCAATGAGGTGTCAACCTCACTCTCCCTGACATATGGGGAACAGTTCACCCCCTCTCAGAGCACTGGGGTGTTGATGTCACTCTCTCCAACACTTGGGAATGTGCTGCACCCTCTCTGTAGCCTGGGGTGGCAAAACTCTCCCTGAACAGCAGGCTGGAACATCCACCCTCTTCAACTGCCAGGGCAAACTCACCTTCTCTGTACACATGGGTGGCTTTCCTCCTCTCTGTACACATGGGTGGAGTTTCTTTCTTGGCCCAAGGAGATGTCTTAATTCAAGACCTCAACTTCCATGGTTTTCATTTTAAAGCTATTTTCCCTTCCATTTTTCCCCTCCATGTCCCTTTTAGTCCAAGCTGACAATGGTTTTGTAATTACAGCTTTCTCAAAAAGCTTGTTGACATAACCTGAGTTACATCTTACTGATGTGGTCAAATCAAAGCCCTAATCTTAACATAATTTAATCAAAGACATCTCAGCCGAATCTAATACAATCAAAAGGAATCACACCCAGAGGAATAGAGCAGTTTACAAACATAATCTCTCTTTTTGGAATTCATAAATAATCTCAAACTACCACAGTATGTTACCAGAAGGCAAGAATTACAAGAGATACTAAAGGGAGTGCTGCAACCTGAAAGGAAAAAAAACAAGGGTAAGAGATTTGGAGAAGAGTGTAGAAATGAAGATTATTAAGATAGGTAAATTAAAGGGTAAAAAGACAGACAATAGCATGATATGAAAATAGACATCTAAAGGACAAAATGGCTGAAGTAATTCCTTTACAGTAATAACATTGAATATTAATGGCTTGAACTCCCCAATCCAAAGACATAGACCGATAGACTGGATTAAAAAAATATGAGCCATCTATATATTACCTACAAGAGACTCACCTCAGATGTAAGAACACAACCAGATTAAAAGTAAAAGACTAGAAAAATATATTCCATACAAATCATAATCAAAAAAGAGCTGGAATAGCAATATGAATATTGGACAAAATAGATTTTAAATGCAAAACTGTTACAAGGGATAAAGAAGGTCATTACATGTTAATGAAAGGGGCAATTCAGCAAGAAGAAATAAATACTAAATATATATACCTAACCTGCATGCCTCAAGATACAGGAGGCACACACTAACAAAACTGAAGGGAGAAATAGATGCCTTAACAATAATTGTTGGAGACTTCAATACACCATTCTTAGTATTGGGTAGCACATCAGGACAGAGGATAAATGAAGAAACAGAGAGCTTGAATAATATGACAAATGAAGTAGACCTAACAAATTTCTGTATAGCACTGTACCCCAAAATAGCAGGATATACATTCTTTTCAAGTACTCATGGATCCTTCTCCAAGATAGACCATATATTGGGTCAAAAGAAAAGTCTCAATTAATTTAAAAAGAATGAAATTGTACAAATCACTTTCTCTGATCATAACAGGATGAAGCTGGAAATCAATAATGGATAGAAAAAGGGAAAAGTCCTAAATATATGTCAATTACACAATACAATCTTAAGTGATCAGTTGGTCAAAGAAGAAATTATAAGAGAGTTCAGCAATTATCTTGAGAAAATGAATGTGAGAACACAATATATCTAAACCTATGGGACATTACGAAGGCATTGCTGAGAAGAAAATTTATAGCCCTCAATGCTTACATTAAAAAAGAAGAGCTAAAATAGAAGATCTAACTGCACACTTGAAGGACCTAGAAAAAGAACAGCAAACTAATCCCAAACCAAGCTGAAGGAAAGAAGTAGTAACGATCAGAGCAGAAATAAATGAAATCAAGAACAACAACACACACACAAAAACAATAGAGAAAATCAACCAAACCAAAAGCTGGTTCTTTGAGAAGATCAACAAAATCCAGAAACCCTTAGCTAGACTGACTAAGAAATAAAGAAAGAAGACACAAATAAATAAAATCATAAATGAGACGGGGGATATTACCACTGACCCTGCAGAGCAGTAATAAGGGAGATCATAGGAAGACACTATGAACAATTGTATGCCAACAAACTATACAATGTGGATGAGACTGACAAATTCCTAGAAACACCCGAACCACCCAAACTGACCCTAGAAAAAAATAGAATACCGTAACAAACCAATCACAAGTAAAAAGATTGAAACAGTCATCAAAAATCTTCCAAAGAATAAAAGTCAGGGACCAAATGACTTCACAGGTGAATTCTACCAATCATTCAAAGACAGGCTGATACTAATCTTGCTCAAACTCTTCCAAAAAATTGAACAAGAAAGAATGCTACTAAAGTCGTTCTATGAAGCCAACATCACCCTAATACCAAAATCAGATAAAGAAACTACAAAAAAAGAAAATTACCAACCAATATCTTTAATGAATATGATGCAAAAATCCTCAAAAAGTACTTGCAAACTGAATCCAAAAGCACAATACAAGAATTATACATCACAATCAAGTGGGTTTTATACCAGGTGTGCAAGAGTGGTTCAACAGAAGAAAATCAATTAATGTAGTAAACCACATTGATAAATTGAAGAAGAAAAATCACATGATCTTCTAGATTGATGCAGAAAAGGCATTTGACAAAATACAGCACACTTTCTTGATAAAAACACTCCAAAAGATAGGAATAGAAGGAAGCTTTCTCAATATGGTAAAGTGAATATATGAAAAACCTATATCATTGTACTCAATGCTGAAAGACTGAAAACTTTCCCACTAAGATCAGGAACAAGGCAAGGATGCCCACTGTCACCACTGTTATTCAATATTGTGCTAGAAGTTCTAGCTACAACAATGAGGCTAGATAAAGAAATAAAAGGCACCCAAATAAGAAAGGAAGAAGTAAAACTTTCATATTCACTGATATGACCCTATATCTAGAAAATCCACAACAAAATTACTAGAATTAATAGATGAGTTCAGCAAAGTGGCAGGATACAAGGCTAATAAACAAAACTCAATAGTGTTTCTATACACTACCAATGTGCAATCTGAGAAGGAAATCAGAAAAAATTTCCATTTATAATAGCAACTAAAACAATAAAATATTTACGAATAAACTTAACCAAGGACATAAAGAACCTGTATTCAGAAAACTACAAAACATAGCTAAAAGAAACCAAAAGAGACTTAAATGAATGGAAGGACATTCCTTGTTCATGATTTGGAAGACTAAATATCATTAAGATGTCAATTCTACTCAAACTGATTTACAGATTCAGTGCAAACCCAATAAAAATCTAAACAGCTTTAAAAAAAAACCCAAAAGCAATTTAAAAAAAATGGACACAAACTTGAAAAGGCAATTGTCCAATGAAGAAATACAAATGGCAAAGAAACACATGAAAAATGTTCAACATCATTAATGATTAGGAAAATGCAAATCAAAACTACAGTGAGATATCATTTCACACCTATTAGACAGGTCACTATGAAAAAGTCAGAAAACTGTAAATGTTGGAAAGGACATGGAATTATAGGAATGCTTGTTCACTCTTGGTGGGAATGTATAATGGTACAGTCACTGTGGAGGACTGGCATTTCCTATGGAATTTGAATATAGACTTGCTATGTGATGTGGCAATATCATTACTAGGTATAAACCCAGAAGAACTGAGAGCAGAGATATGAATAGACATCTGTACACTGATGTTTATAGTGGTGTTATTCATGATTGCCAAAATTTAGAAACAACTCTGGTGTCCATCAACTGATGAATGGATAAACAAATTGTAGTATATAAACATGATGGAATATTATGCAGCTGTAAGAAGAAATGAAATCTTGAAACACATGGCAACACGGATGAACCTGGAGGACATTATGTTGAGCGAAGCAAGCCAGACACAAAGGACAAATACTGTATGATTGCACTATTATGAACTAAATATATTATGTAAACTCACGAAATTAATAATTAGAACATATGTCACCAGAAAATAGAATGAAGGTAGAGAATGGAAAGCTGAGGGAGGGTTAATCTGTGCAGAATTGGTTAAAAGGATGTTTGTAAATCTTTGGAAATGAATGGAAATGGTGAGAGCATATCATGGTGTCTGTGACTAGCAGAGCTGGTATAGGGGTATGACAGTGGCTGAAAGGGAAAGTCTAAGGACATGTATGTTAATAGAAGGAAAGCTAAAAATTGCAATATGGGGCCTTATAACATAGTGAAACCTCATGTAAAATATGAATATGCATAAATAGTACTGTTTATACAAAATATAAATACAAATAAACTAGAGAGAAGGAAACAGAATAGTAGCTATATATGGCAGGGGAAGCACAGAAAGATTGAGAGTTTTGTTTGATTGTTTGATTTATTATTACTATTATTATTATTACTGGAATAATGAAAATGCTTAAAAATGATTGAAGTGAGGAATGCACAACTGTATGATTAAACCAAATACCACTGACTGTATACTTTGGATGGATTTATGCTTTATTAATATGTATCAATAAAATTGAATTGTTAAAAAAATAATAAATTGTTTACAAGTGAAAAAAAATGTTAATACGACCATGTGATTCAGATTCATTTGCTTAAAACACATGTATATACTTAAGAATGCATTTTGAAAAAAAATTGACATTATTGAAGGGAGAAATAATAGTTGAAAACTTCAGTATTTTACATTCAATAATAGAACTACTAGATAGAATATTAACAGGGAAATAGAGTACTTGAACAATATTATAAACCAACTAATCCTAATAGAACACTCCAACAAAATGCAGAATACAATTTCTCTCAATTGCATATGTAATATTCTTCATGATGGACCATATTTTAGTTTACAAGACAAGTTTCAATACATTATAAAAGATTAAAATTAGACAAAATAAGATGCACAAATCACAATGGAATTAAACTAGAAACCAATAACAGAAAGAAAACTGGAAAATTCACAAATATTGTAGAAATTAAACACCACATTCTTATACAACAAATGGGTCAAAGAAGAAATCACAAGAGAAATTATAAACTACCTTAAGACAAATGAAAGCAGAAATACAGCATAACAAAACTTATGGAATGAAGCTACGGCAGTATTCAGAAGGAAATTTATAGTTGTAAATGTCTACATTAAAAAAGAAGAAATATCCCAAATTAATAATGTAGCTTTACACATTAAAAAACTAGAAAAAGAAGAGAAAACTAAACCCAAATCTAACAGAATGAAGAAAATAATCAAGAAAAGAGTGCAGGTAAATGAAAAACAACCAGCTGGGCTCCTGGATATGGTGAGCCTAGAGGGGAAGGCAGGGACCTCAGCAGAGATTGGAAGACCCGCACCTTGCTTTGCCACATGACAGGACACCAGGATCACCAGTAGTTGACTTTGGTGAGAAAGCTTCTTTGATGGTGCCTTGATTTGGGAATTTTCACAGACTTGGAACTGTAAGGCCTTACCCCTAATAAATTTCCCACTATAAGAGTGAGCCCATTTCTGGTGTCTGCATTGGCAGCTAAGACAGTTAATATAATTTGTTTGCTTACAGCGGTTCATAGTATTCTCTTATAATTCTTTTTTATTTCTCTAAGGTCTCCAATAATAGCCCCCACTTTCTTTTCTGATTTTGAGGTTTCTCTCTTTTTCCCTTATTCAAATTACCTACAATTTGTCAGTTTTATCTTTTCAAAGAGCCAACTTTTTCATTGATTCTATTGTTTCTCTACTCTTTTTTTTTCATTTACCAGCAATCAGGCATATGGCTTGTCTTCTTCTGGACTTGCTTTCTCAACCTTGGCTGCCCTGCTTTCTTCATGAGCCCAGATGTGGGTGATTAAACACATGGCTCTTCTCTTCAGCCTTGAGCTGCTCTGCCAGCCCAGCCCCCCAGGGGCCCTTTCTATACCTCTGTGCTTTGCTGATTCCAGACTCCAGTACCTCTCTCAGCCTCTCACAGCTTCTCTATCTTTCTGCAGTCCCCTCTGTCATGTGGCAGTATCAAAATAGTAGCTTCTTTTCTCTGTGTCCCTTCTCTGTGTCTCCATTTATATACTTTTCTGGTAAGAGGGCAGAGACCCAACCTGAGTCACATCTCATGGATGTAGTCCAATCAAAAGTGATTTAATACCCATTTTTTTTATTGGGTTGTCTTTTTATTGTTGAGTTGTATGATCTCTTTGTATATCATGGATATTAAACCCTTATTGGATGTGATTGCTAAATATTATTTTTCCATTGAGTCACCTGCCTCTTCATCCTTTTGACAAAGTCCTTTGAGGTGCAAAAGTGTTGAATTTTGAGGAGGTCCGAAATAGGACCTATTTTTTCTTTTGGGTGTAAGATTTAAGCAACTACCACCTACCACAAGATATTGAAGATGCTTTCCAACATTTTCTTCTAGGAGTTTTATGGTTGTCACTTTTATACTTAAGTCCTTGATTCATTTTGAGTTAATTTCTGTATAAGGTGTAAGACAGGAGCTTCTTTCTTTCTTTAGGATGTGACTATCCATTTCTCCCAGCACCAATTGTTGAATAGACTGTTCTGGCCCAGCTAGGAGGACTTGACCGCCTTGTCAAAAATCACTTGACCATAGATGTGAGGCTCTATTTCTGAGTTCCTGATTTGGTTCCATTGGCCAATGTATCTGTCTTTATGCTAGTACCATGCTTTTTTTTTTAACCACTGTAGCTAAGTAATATGCTTTAAAGTCCAGAAGTGAGAGTCCTCCAAGTTCATTCTTCTTTTATAAGATCTTTTTGGCTATTCAGGGCCCCTTACCTTTCAAAATAAATTTGGTAATCGGTTTTTCCACTTCTGCAAAAAAGGCTGTTGGGATTTTTAATGGGATTGCATTGAATCTGTAAATTAGTTTGCGTAGAATTGACATCTTAACAATATTTAGTCTTCCAATCCATGAACACAGAATGTCATTCTATTTATTTAAGTCTTTTTCAGTTTCTTTTAGCAATGTTTTGTAAAAACATTAAAAAATGGGCAAAAGCCTTGAAAAGACAATTGTCCAAAGAAAATATACAAACAGCAAAGAAACACAAGAAAAACATTCATCATCATTAGCAATTAGGAAAATGCAAATCAAAACTACAATGCAATATCATTTCACATCTATTAGAGTGGTCGGCTATTAAAAAAATCAGAAAACTGTAAATGTGGGAGAAGATGTGGAGATATAGGAATGCTTATTAACTGTTGGTGGGAATATAGAATGGTACAGCCACTGTGGAGGACAGTTTGGCAGTTCCTAAGGAAGTTGAATATAGATTTGTCATGTGACTTGGCAATATCATTACAGCATATATCCAGAAGAACTGAAAACAGATATATGAACAGACATCTGCACACTGATGTATGGCATTATTCATGATTGTACAAAGTTGGAAACATCCCTGGTGTTGATTAACTGAAGAATGGATAAACAATTTGTGTTATAGATACATGACGGAATATTATGCAGCAGTAATAAGAAATGAAGTCATGAAGCTTATGACAACATGGATGAACCTAGAGGACATCATGTTGAGTGAAGCAAACCAGGCACAAAAGGACAAATATGTATGATTGTCCTATTATGAACTAAATATACTGTGTAAACTCATGGAGTTAATAATTAGAATATATGTCATCAGAAAATAGAATGAGGTTAGAGAAAGGAAAGCTGAGGTTTAATCTATGCAGAATTAGTAAAAATGTTGTTTGTAAATCTTTGGAAATGAATGAAATGGTGAAAGCATATCATGATGTTTGTAACTAGCAGTGCTTTTGAATGGGTATGAGAGCAGTTGAGAGGGAATGTCTAAGGTCATGTATATTACTGGAAGGAAAACTAAAAACTGTCACATGGGACTGTATAAGATAGTAAAACTTCTGTAAAACACGAATATAGGTGATATTGCATAAATAAAAGTTTTTACAAAATATAAATACAAATATACTAGAAAGAAAGAAAAAGAGTAGCAGCTATGTATGCCAAGGGAAGCTGAGAGAGATTGAGAGATGAGTTTTGTTTGTTGGTTTTTTGTTTATTATTGTAGGAATAATGAAAGTGCTCTAAGAATGACTGAAGCGATGAATGCACAAATATGTGATTATGCTGAATACCATTGATTATCTCCTTTGGATGGATTTATGCTTTATTAATATGTACCAATAAAATTGATTTGTTAAAAAATGTGATCTAATCAAGTGATCTAATCAACTAAATATAATGCAATAAAAAAGTCTCACCCTCATTGAAATGGATGTTAAAAAAAAAAAAAATCTTTTTTGGGGGATTTACCAAATTCAAACTGTCACAATACCCTAGGTGAAATGGAAAATTCCTAAAAACACACAAATTACCAAAACTGATTCTGGTAGAGTATTAAGAGGATTATATATCAACAAGAAGGATATGGCTCAGCTATGCAAGGGATAAGAAAATCAATCAATGTAATATATCACATTAATAGAATGAATGAAAAAGGGACACATGATCATTTCAGTTGAACCAGAATAAGTATTTGACAAATCCAGTACATTTCATGAGAAGAGCACTCAATAAATTAGGAACAGAACTTCCTCAAAATGACAAGAAGAATTTATGAAAACATCACACCTATCATTATACTGAAACTGAAATCTTCCTTCTATATCAGAAATAACAAAGGGATGTCCACTTTCACCACCTATATTCAACATTGCAGTGGGAATTCTAGCCAGACTAGTTAGTCAAGAAAAGAAATAAATGCAGTCAGATTTGAAAGGAAAAAATATATTGTTCTCTCTACAGATGATGTGATGTTAAATATATAAAACCCCAAAGAATGCAAAAACTATTATGGCTGAAAATAGAACTCATCCAAGTTGCAAAATACAAAGACAAATACACAAAATCAGCTATCTTTCAATACAATAGGAATGAGCAATCTGAAAATGAAATTAATAAAAATCTCTTTGCAATAGAATAAATAATACAGTACACAGGAGTAAAATTAACCAAGAATGTGCAAGACTTATTTATTGAAAATTGGAAGACTTTATTTAAAGAAATTACAGAAAATGTAAGTGAATGGAAAGACATCCCATGTTCATGGATTGGAAGACTTAATATTTTTAAGATATCAATATTATCCAAAGTAATCTACAGGTTAAGTGCAATCCCTATCAAAATCCCAATTGCCATTTTTATAAAAATGGAAAATCTAATCCTAAAATTCATGTGCATTTGCAAGGAACTCTGAATAGCCAAAACTATCTTGGAAAAAAAATGTTGGAAGACTCACTTGTCCCAATTTCAAGCAATTACAAAAAATTATGGAAGATTGTAGTTTCACAAGTTATAGTATTGAATTCATGGTTTTTGGCAATCCATTCATAATGTTTTTCTTAATGATATTCTATTACTAGGATATTTTCTTCAGTCATCTTTCACTCCATCAAACTTTCATCAGCACAGTAGAACACAAACTTTGTTGCAAAACAGTCAGGAGTTAGACTTTTGCTGTTTTCACCTTCAACGATTTTATTTTTTCACCACCAGTTTAGATATAAATTCTCAACATTGAAAGCTCTAAATTTCCAAAGTTATGGACTCTGTGTGTTATTTTTAATTTTATTGCATGCACCCAATGAATTTATCCATTTAATATACTTACAAATTTAGTTGGCACATATTAAATAGTTAATAACTGGTAGCTTAAACCTGAACCCCAGTGTAATCATAATAAGATTTTTATAAATACAAAATCACATGTATTTTTATAACACATAATGGGAACATATATTCTTTGGCTTTGACCCAAAGAAGAATGCAAAATGCCTCCAAATATTTCTTTAAGAAATAGAAAAATTCATCATGACCAGAAAATGTTTTAACTAGAAGAGCAAGATAAAAAAGATAAGCAGTTAAAAGCTCCTTGCCCTTTAAGTAGGGAACACAAAATAATTTACTACTTAATTAATGAATTTAAACAGCCTGTATTTAATGTCTACTTATAAATGTCAAGTAAGATATCCACTCTAAGACTGAGGGTCACCTGGGGAAGCCTAATGGGTACCTAGTTAGGTACCTATAGGTAGCGAAAATTTGATTCAATATCTGATCCCCAGCTTTGTTGACTCAAAATCATAACTTGTTAGCAGCCTGAGAATGGATCCACTTTTAACGTATGAATTTACCTTATGCAAGTCACTTGAGACTGGGGTATAAAACTTCCAAGAACAGGTATGTTTCTTTACCAATAACCAAGCCATTACCTCCCTTTAGGCAAACCATATGAAAGAAAATCTAAAGAATTTGGAAAACATAGAAGAAACCTTAACAAGGAAAGATTGTTATAAGATGCAGATTTTTAGTGATATGCAATTGTCTTCCTCATGGGAATATTCCTGCCACCAAAACCAAGTAGGTCATATTCTATTTCTGGGTCATACTCTATGATAGACAGTGTTTAGCTCCATCACACAAACACTTGGGCCTAAACAACCTTTTTTTCTTTTTCTTTTACTCTTTTGCTTCCATTTATGATCAAAGCCCCTTCTTGTTAATGTGTTTTTTGCTTCTAAAGAAATAACAATAATTTCATCCTTTTCCTGTAAGGCTCCTGGTTTAGAAGTCATCCTTTCTCTGAAAGGTGAACTGATCTGTATTCTCATTTATTATATATTTAAGGTAAAATTGAACTTATATACAAAACCCCATTGCAAATTCCAATAACAATCATGTACTAGATTCTGGGCTAACAACTTACATGTGTTGTTTCCTGTAGCTTCATTAATAGTAACTATGAGGAAGGTGATATTATGATTGCTACTTCACAGATGAGAAACTTGGGAAATAGAGATATTGTGTAGCTTATTTAAGATCTAGTAAATTGAAAAAAGCTGGTATAGGGGTTCAGTATGTCATAGTGATGAAAGAGGGTTTCATCCTATAGGAAATGGGAAATGCCAGACAAAGTTTTGCTTTCAAAGTGCGTTGTGGGATCTTTTTGGAGAATGCCTTGAAACAGTCCCGGAAGTCAGATAGGCAGTTAGTATAGCTATTCAATTAGGAAACAGTGAATCTGGAACAAATGTCTTGACCTTGGATTTGGGGAAAGGCCTCATATTCTGAGAATACACAAAAAGTAGGCAGGGAAAGACTAGATGACTTACTGGGTTCAGGAAGTGAAGATAGGTTGTAAGCAAATAGCTGAATGCAGACAGACTGCACTCTTACGGCTATCATAAGGAGACCTGTTATGGAGGGATGATGATCGATTCAGCTTTAGACATGTTAAAACTAAATTGTCTCTGGGATCTCCAGACAGAGAAATCCAATACACAGTTTAATATAAATGTCTGGAACTCAGAGAAAAGGTCCAGTTGAGCAACAGGTTTGAAAGGCAACAGCAGTGAGATGGTAAATGATTCAAAAAGTAAATTAAATAATTTATAGTGTATAAAGAAGTACATTTATACTTTATGGAGATAATTTATGAAGTATAAGCAAGTATATTTAATAACCATGAAACACCAATGTGACTAACATTGGAAGAAGAACCTATGAAAAACACAAAAAAAGTAAAAGAGGAGAACATTTCAAAAGAAGGTTCTAAGTAGTGCTAAATTTTGATGCTGGTGTTGCTTTCAGGTAGGATGAAGACTGAAAAGAGCAAATGACTATTGCAACTAGAAAGTCTCTGTCAACCTTGGTGTGATTAGTTTAAGTGGAGTGAGAGGAGCTGTATCACAGTGGACGAAGAAGTGACTGGAAGCAGACGAAGTTATTTCTACCAATTAAAGCTATAACAATAGGGTGGCAACTAGAAAAACATTTACAATTGTAAGAAAGTATGTGTGCATACATGTGTGTACATGAGTGCATGTGTGTGTGTGTGAGTGTGATGAGACAATTTTCAACTGTGGGGAAAGAACCTGAATGAGGGAGATATTTAAGTCACTGAAACTATTCTGTATGATACTGTAATGGTGGATATATGACATTGCACAGTTGTCATAATCCATAGAACTGAACAACACAAAGAGTGAATCCCAATGCAAACTATGGACTTTGTTAATAGGAATGTATCAATATTGATTCATCAATTAAACAAATAAGCCACATTTATGTAAAATGTTAATAATAGGGGAAACTGTGTATGGGAGTGGGGAGGAGGGAGGCATATATAAAGAGGGGGTATATGAGAGCTCTCTGTACTTTCTGCTCAATTTTTTTGTAAATCTAACAAACACTCTAAAGATAATCTATTAAATTAATAAAAAAGAACAAATTAGTTTGTAAATCTTTCAGTTCCTCTTCTCAACCAATATCTCAACCAACAATTACCAGGAGTGATTTTTTTCCTTCATTTTTAGACTTTTTATTTTAAACAAAATTTCAAACTCACCTGCTCTAACCTAGGCTATCTAAAGATTTTAATTTCCATGAGATTAAAATATTTTCTAGTGTTATTCTTTTAATCAAACACCTGATAAATATAAAATCTCTATCAAAATTGTGTACCAAAAATAGTATATCTTTTAATGCTGGTAATAGTTTAACATAAAATCTTCTACAAATTAGTTTCAAATCAAACCAAACAAAACACTTGTAGGATTAACAAAAGCCAGCAGACCTGCTTTGAATGTCCTTTATAACATCAAATCACAAGGTGGTTATTTAAAAATGGATCAAAGAATAAATCCAGAAGAAAATTCTGTTCCTTTAGGAATGAGGCAGGTAAGTTTTAAACTTGGGGCACATTCAACAAATGAATGTTTTATTTATACCTGAAAAGCTCGTGTACCTGTTGCTGTATGTCACAAAGCAATGTAAGTGATGTGGCAATAAAACTTTGAAGATTCGTTGAGGAAGGCTCTTTAGTTTGCTAGGCTGCAGAAAGCAGGTATCATAAAATGGATTGGCTTTTAACAGCAAGAATTTATTAATTTACAAGCTTACAGTTTTGAGGCTGAGAAAAATGTCCAAATCAAGGTATGTGATGTTTTTCTCCCTGAAGACCAGCTGCCAGAGACCCTGGGCTCCTCTGTCACATGGGAAGGAACATGGCGGCATCTGCTGGTTTTTCTCTTCTCTTCTGAGATTCATTGCTCTCAGTTTCTTGATTCTGTGGCTTTCTCTCTCTTTTACTGAATTTCATTCTCTTATAAAGGACTTCACTAAGAAGATTAAGACTCGCCCTGAATGAGGTAGATGACATCTTAACTTAATACTCACCAAAAGATCCTACTTAAAATGTGTCCACACACCACAAGAATGGATTAATTGTAAGAACATACTTTTGCACATATATCTTCAAACCACCATAGAAGACTGTGATTGTTGATGACCATATATTTTAAAGCATTAAAAAAAGGCATCCCTGAAGGGTAAAAATAGGAGAAAATAAAGTAAATGAGCTGGTGGAAATGTTCGAGGTATTTTTTCTCCTAAATTTTATTCAATGGTATGGCATATAATTTCATGCTTGTAGAATTTCTATAAATAATTAATATCTGAACCTTCTTGAGAGAATTTTAATAAAGGAGGCAAGATATTAATAAAGCAGAAAATAGATGCTTTCAGCTGTTGTTTCCATAACTCAAATCTTTACTTTTTCTTTTTTTTTTGTCTTTGTATTTACGGCAAAATCATTTAGAGAAGTCTTGCCATTCAATTTGTCTTGGGTTATTTTGTGCATAGAAATCTATTGACCTTTCAGTATTGTCAAACCTTGTTTCCTGAACCTTTGTTAGCAAAACCATCTATTGAGTATCTGTGTTCTCTTGAATTATATTAGAAAAGAATGCATGTTTAGAAAATGATTAATAAGAATACAACAGTGTTTCTTTTAAAATCTTATTATGGTAACTCTATGAGATAAAAATTTTTGAAGAGCTCTGGCATTTCCCGAAGGAATGGGATGTTCTAGAGACCTGTGGTAAAGGCCTGTAACCTTGTTCTACTCATCCCATGTCTGAAAGTCTCATTTCAGAACTTTTTTAGTAGAAACAAAGCTTCTTAAACATTGCATTTGCAAATTTTTCTAAAATGGATTACTTAGCCTGCCGCCTGCTTTACACACAGCATCATACATGCCACTTGACTTTTTTGAGGTAACTCAGGCCATTATTAATTTGGGGCTGTACCACAGTGCAGTAACACACCGGGAAGGGAAAAAGGCCTTTCGTTGGATGGTCTTTCTCTTCTCTTCTGGGATTCATTGCTTTCAGCTTCTTGCTTCTGAAGCTGAAAACTTCCCAAGTTGTGTCTTTGCATCACTCTGATGTTAGCTCCTACTTTCTTCAGTTCTATAGTGAGATTCTCTGCATGGCAGGCTTTGGTCTCTAAAGGCTATCACTTCTCATTTCTTTCAGTTATTCTTTGTGACCAGAAAGGCTGTTAGTAATATATCTACTACAAGACCAACCAGTGCAGCTATTAAAGACTCTCCCATAAGGAAGTCCTTGAAAGATGATACACAAAATTTGTGTAAATGGTAAGCTAAACATAGCAGTTAAGAGCATGTGATTTGGAGCCAAACTGCCTGTTTGAAATTCTAGCCCTTTCAGAGGCTATATAAATTTGGTCAAATTCCTTATCCTCACTTTTCCAAGATTTACTCATCTGTAAAACTGATAAAATACATTTGATAAGATTTTTATGAATCAATATCTATAATCATCTTAAAATTATGTTTGTCAAATAATGAGCATAAGTGGTTGCTATTTTTATTTACTTCAGTAGTCCTGAGGTTTTTTCTTTGCTTCTGTCTTCTTAATAATATTTAAACCTTTCATGTATCAAAAAAAAAAAAAAAAACTTCTG
>JAQZBX010051910.1:0-19262 GCA_029593785.1 Cabassous unicinctus | reverse complement strand
GTTCAGGCTTCTTGGGTTCCTCTCTTCCCGGGGCTGCATTTCTCTCCGGGCTTAGCTCCTGTTTCCTCCACAAGGTCAGCTGTTGACGATCAAACGAATGGCTCGCTTCTCTTCTCCTGGGGCCTTCTTTCTAACATCAAAACTGCTTCTCAAAAAACTGCTTCCTCTGTCCTTTGCCTTGCCTTTTATATTCAATTCCCCCAACAAACAAGGGGTGGGGCTGAATGCCCTACTGATGTGACCCAGTCAATGCCCTAATCATAAATTAATCATGCCCAGATTAACAAATCAGTTTACAAGCATGATCCATTTATATTTTTGGAATTCAGGGAATTCATAATTACATTAAATTGGCCAATTGCTACAGCCAGAAAAAGAATTTATTTGGGAAATGGGGGAAAGAATATAGCTTGCTGAAAAATGGAAGAGAAAGATGGAAATCCACACCGAAACTTGGTGCGGGCCTGTCTAGGCAGAGAGAGCTAACAATTTTTACAGAGTATATTCCTTGCCTAAAGCCATTTCCATGTTTTCTTGTATTTGCACTAGCAGTTCCTCATTCTACAGGAAGCAATATCTGATTTAGTCTGCTAAGCCGCTGAAAGCAATACACCAGATATGAGTTGACTTTTACAATGAGGATTTATTGGTTACCAAGTTTACAGTTCTGTGCTTGAGAAAAATGTCAAAATTGAATTACCATCAGGCACTGCTTTCTCCCCAAAGATGAGGCCCTAGTGATCTTGGATTCCTCTTTCACATGGCAAAACACATGGTGGCATCTACTGTGCTCTTCCTTCTACTCCAGGCTTATTTGCCTTCAGTTTCCTGCTTCTGTGGCTTTCTCTCTATATTCACCCCATTTACAGAAGACTCCAGTAAGAGGATTTTAAGACTCACCCTGTGCCATGCCTTAATTGAAATAACCCAATCAAAGGCCCCTTATTAGAAATAACCTATTCAAATATCTCAATGACAATAAGTTCACACCCACAGGAATGAACCTCCTTTAAGAATATAATTTTCTCAGGTATATAGATTCCAAATTACCACAACTAGCATGATACAATAAACAAACTAGATCTAATAGACATATATAGAAAATTTCATGCAAAAAGAGCAAAATACTAATTCTTCTATAGTACACAGTGATTATTCTACAGAATAGACCATATGCTATATCACAAAACAAATCTTAATAAATTTAACAGGATTGGAGTCATACTATGAATTTTTTCTTATAACTCTGGAATGATGGACTACAGTAGATTTACTGTTATTCTACTATAGACTTAATGTGATTCTAGCAATGGAAGAACTTTTATCATTGATGCAGAGACAGTGGCCACTGGCAATTGTGAAGGGAGAGAGAGGGAAAAATAGGTGCAATATGGGAGCATTTTGGTACTGGAGAATTGTCCTGAATGACATTGCAATGACAGATACAGACCATTATATATATTGTCATAACCTACAAAATTGTGCGGGAGAGAGTATAAACTAAAATGTAAACTGTAATCGATGCTTAGTGACAATGCTCCAAAATGTGTTCATCAATTGTAACAAATGTACCACATTAATGAAGGATGTTATAATGTGGAAAAATATGGGATGGTTAGGGAGCAGGGCATATGGGAATCCCCTATATAATTCATGTAACATTCATGTAATCTAAATATCTTTAAAAAAATTTTAAAAGGATATTAAAAAAAATAAGAGAATATAGAGAGGGAAAGTATTGTATTAATAAGCTAAATCTTTATATTTTATACCAAAGATTCAATGTTCATTGTTTAAAGTTGACAGAAGACAGGGTTCTAGTATACGCATATTTTTAAGTATTAAAGAACTAACAAGTTAAAAATGGTAACCTCTAGATAGTAAAAATTAAGATTGGAAAAGTGAGTTGGAGACTCTTGCATTTCATTTAATAAACAATTTCTATAGAATCTGAAAAAAATCAATAACAGTGGGTGTATTAGTCAGCCAACGGGGTGCTAATGTGAAATACCAAAAATGGGTTGGTCTTTATAAAGAGTATTTATTTGGGGTAGAAGTCCACAGATACCAGGCCATAAAGCATAAGTTTCTTCTCTCACCAAAGTCTATTGCCACATGTTAGAGCAAGACAGCTGCCAACGTTTGCCAGGGTTCAGGCTTCTTGGGTTCCTCTCTTCCCAGGGCTGCATTTCTTTCCAGACTTAGCTCTTCTGGTTCCTCCACAAGGTCAGCTGTAGACTATCAGGTGAACCGCTCATTTCTCTTCTCCTGGGGCCTTCTCTCCAATATCAAAACTCCAACATCAAAACTGCTTCTCAAAAGCTGCTTCCTATGTCCTTTGCCTTACCTTTTATATTCGATTACCCCACCCACCAAGGGGTGGGGCTCAATGTCCTACTGATGAGGCCCCATCAATGCCCTAATCATGACTTAATCATGCCCAGATTAACAGATCAGTTTACAACCATGATCCAAGTATGTTTTTGGAATTCATAATTATATTAAATTGGCCAATGGCTACACTGGGATAATTAGAAAATTCACTAATATGTGCAAATTAAAAAAATAAGGTTTACACAATGAATGAGTCAAATAAGAAATAACAGAGGCAATTAGGAAATAGCTTGCGTCTCATGAAAACAAAACACACAAAACATAAGAAAACTTACATGATTTAACAAAAGCCGTGGTGAGATGGAAATTTATCTCAGAATTATTACAAAAAAAGAAGAACGATCACAAATATGTGCCCTAACCTCAAAATTTTTGTTACTAGGTACCAGAAATAGAAGATCAAAATAAAACCATAAAAAGCAGTTGGAATGAAATGAAAAATATCATAGGGGAGAAAAATGAAATAGAGAATAAGACACAATTAAGAGAGTCAATCAATAATGCCAGAAGTTGTTTCTTTGTAAAGATATATTTTAGGTAGACAAACGAAGAAAAAAGAAAGAAGACTCAACTAAAATCAGAAATGAAAGGAGTGTTATTGCCATCAATATTGCAGAAATAAAAAAGAAGGATAAGAGGATGCTATGAACAACTACGCCTTAACCTAGAAGAAATAAACAAATTCCTATAAGCACACAGACTACCTACAGTGACTCAAGAGGAAATCAACATCTCAATAGACCAATAACTAAACTAAAGAGATCAAATAAGTCAATAATCAAAAAGCTGTTGAGTCTCTTCCCTCTTGCTGGGTCTGATAAATTACAGACACACAGAGAGAGACATATAGACAGACACAGGAAAATGAAGCAACTATTTTTGATCCTGCCATGTGAGAAAGGGCTATGTTTGGGAAATGCTTATGTTTTATTTAAATTCAGACTACCCATTCTCTTATAATATATTCTATAAAGCATTTTTGATGTTATTAAATAAATGTAATATAAAATTTGATTATATGACAAGGCTAGACTATTTATATTTTTCCTCTCATCTCTAATTATTCAATAAATATCATATTTTATGTAAGATTCAGTTTGAAGTATTTTTTAGATAAAATTCTTTAGTTTATGATGGTATTGTATGTGTATTTTTAAAGTTGAACTCTTACCTAATGATAAAGAAAATAACACTGGAATATAAAGGATAACAAAATATAAAAAAGCTTTCATTTTCAAAAGATGCTATATAATAATTGTATAAAATAGATATCATTTACTGAGTACCTACTGTGTGCCATACAATATTCAAAGAACTTAAAATCCATAAATAACATAGTTTATGTTCACAAGATAATTCTTTTTTTTTTTTTAAAGATTTATTTATTTTATTTATTTATGCCCCCCTTGCTGCTTGTGCTGCTGTGTCCATTCGCTGCATGTCTTCTCTGTGTCTGCTTATTTCCCCCTTGCTGTGAGGTCTTGCCTTATCAGCCCACGGCACTGTGCGAGCCAGCCTGCCCTCACAAGGAGGTGCCGGGAAGTGAACCCAGGGCCTCTCATATGGTAAACGGGTGCTCTATCCATTGCGCCACAACCTCTTCCTGCCGTGAGGTTGCTGCATTAGCCCACCGCACCGCTCAGGTCGTTGTGCCCTCACAAGGAGGCCTCGGGACATGAACCCGGGCCTCCCATATGGTAAACGGGGGCTCTATCCACTGAGCCACACCCGCTTCCCCACAAGATAATTCTGAAATAATGTTTTAGTATGCTAAAGGCAGCCAATGCAAAAATACCAGAAATGGGTTGGCTTTTATAATGGGAACTTATTAGGATAAATCATTACAGTTTCAAGGCTGGGAAAATGCCTACTACTATGCTATATTTTTCCTTTACAGAATAAAAGGCAGGACTTCTTAAAGTGTTCTCCATAATAAAATTATCTGAAATTGGAGCATGCAAGAGGAATTCTATGATACAATTGAAAGACAAAACGAAAATAATTTCTGCACATTAGTTACCCTAAAAAACATATACTTAAACCAGAGTTTAAACATTTATTTCATGGCTTTGAGTTATTATATAGAGTTTTAAAAACATATTCTTATAAATGGTCCAGATCACATACAGACAAAAGAAGATTGCTCCAAAGAAATGCAAATTAATTAAAGGATGTTACTCTATCTAGAGACAGACCAAATAAATTACGAACAGGAAAAAAAAAAAAAGATGCATGCCTCCTTGAATGTTCAGCTTCACTGCCATTTCAATTGCTTGGCGCTCTCTCTCTCTTCTGAATGATATTCAAAGATATTTAAGATATTCAAATAAACATGAGAGAAGAACATAAAAATAACTGCTGAAATGAGTAAATATTTTATAATTAATAGCCAAAAGTTCACTTGATTTTTCTATAAAGATGTGAAATACTTTCTTGCAAATATTGCCTTAAAGAATAATAAAATCAATATTCATGTAGATTTCGAAGCAACTCATAGGAGAAAAATTGTTTACACTCAAAAATTTCTAGAAAGTCATTTATGGTATAAACCAAGTATTTACAAAATAATATATTATGTATTTGGTAAACTTTTGGAATCACACCTCTTCTCTTCATCAAATATTCAATGAGGAGTAGGTGTAGCTCAGTGTTTGAGTGCCTGCTTCATCTGTTTGAGGTCCTGGGTTCAATTCCTGATAATTGCTTAAAAAAATAATTTTGAGACAAGTTAATTAGAAATCAAAAAGCAATAGATGACCTTGGGCTTTAAGACAAAAGAGAGACTAATGAAGATTTTTCTAAGGCAATGCCATCGTTAAAGGGTCTCCTTACCCCATGCAAAATCTCTATGAGGGATTTTTTCCTGGCATTGAAATCAATTTTATATAGTTATTAAGTGGACTTTCATATAAGACAAAGTTGAAAGAATAATAATTGATAATAATCATAATATGACTAACATTTTTTGAGTCTTTATTGCTGGGATTATAATATACTGTCTTTAATAATAAAATATTTTTTGCAGGTGATCTGGTATGAGACACACAAAGGAAAGATAACTTGTTTGGGCTGTGTTTCAACAAAATTAGAACTTTGTCAGTGACAATGATTCAATGTCATTTTTAAAAAATTCTATTCCTCCATTTAATTATTTTAAATTTTGTTTCACGTGGTTTGAAATACTGTTAAGGAATTTTATAATTTTCTGGAAAATTGGTCTATTGTCATTTTACACTTTCATATCTATGAAATACAGAGGTCTAATTTTCTTTAACACATCAATTTTATTGATACATATTAATAAAGCATAAATTCATCCAAAATGGACAATTAGTGGTATTTGGTATTATCACATAGTTGTGGATTCATCACTTCAATCATTTTCAGACAAATTTCATTACTCCAATAATAATATAATGATAATAACAAACAAAAAACAAAGAAAGCTTATCACCTCTCAATCTCTCTATGCTTCCCTTGCTGTACATAGCTGCTATTCTGTTACCGTCTCTTTAGTATATTTGTATTTATATTTTTAAAAACAGTCATATATGCAATAACACCCATATTCATATTTTACATGATGTTTCACTATGTTATTCAATCCCATGTTACATTTTTTATCCTTCCTTCTAGTGATATAATTGATCTCAGAATCACCCCCTCAACCACTGTCACACCCACACAATAGCCCTGCTAGTTACACACATCATGATGTGTTTTCACCATTTCTATTCACTTCCAAAGAGTTCTGAACAAACTTTTTACCAATTCTGCCCAGATTAACCTTCAGCCTTCCACTCACTAACCACTAAATCTATGAGGTTACATAATATATTTATTTCACAATAGTGCAATGCACAGCATTTGTCCCTCTGTGTCTGGCTTGTCCCACTCAACATAATGTCCTCTAGTTTAACCCATGTTATCACAAGCCTCACGACTTCATCTCCTCCTAGAGTTACATAAAATTCCATTGTGTGTAAACACCATAATTTGCCTATCCATTCATCAGTTGATGGATGCCTGGGCTGTCTCCAACCATTGGCGATTGTGAGTATCACCACTGTGAACATCGTGAGCAGATGTCTATCTGCATCACTGTTCCCATTTTCCCTGGGCATACACCCAGTAATGATATTGCCAGGTAACAAGGCAAGTTTACATTCAACTTCCTCAGGAAATGCCAAACAGCCCTCCACAGTGGCTGCACCCCTCCAAATTGTCACCAACAGTGAATAAGTCCCCATCTCTCCAAATCCTCTCCATCATTTACAGTATTCCAACTTCTTTATAGTGAGCAGTCTAATGGTTATGAAATGACATCCCACTGTAGACCTTACCTGCACCTCCCCAATCACTAGTGATGTTGATCACTTTCTCATGTGTTTCTGCACCATCTGTACTTCTTCTTTGGACAACTGTGTCTTCAAGTCTTTTGCCCATTTTTCAATTGGATTGTCTTTTTATTGTTGAGTTTTATAGTCTCTTTATATATCATGGACATCAAACCCTTTTCAATTATGTCATTGCCACATATTTTCTCCCATTGAGTCAGCTGTGCCCTTAATCCCTGACAAATTCCTCTGAGGTGAGGTGAAAATATGTTCAATCTTGAGGAGGTTCATTTATCTATTTTTTTTCTTTTGTTGCTTGTGCTTTGCTTGGAAGGCCTAAGAAACTACTGCTCATCACAAGATCTTGAATGTGTTCCCCCACACCTTCCTCTAGGAGTCCTATGGTGGTTGCCTTTATATTTAGGTCCTTGATACATTTTGAGTTAATTTTTGTATAAGATGTGAGACAGGGGTCCTCTTTCTTTCTTTAGGATATGGCTATCCAGTTCTCACATCACCATTTGTTGAATAGAGTGTTGTGGCCCAGCTAGGAAGACTTGATAGCCTTGTCAAAAATCACTTGACTGTAGATGTGAGTTCTTCACTTGATTCTATCAGTCAATTTGTCTGTCTTTATACTGGTACCATGCTGTTTTTACGAATTTAGCCAAGTAATATGCTTTCAAGTCAGGAAGTGAGAGTCTTCCAACTTTGTTGTTTTTTAAGATATTTTTGGCTATTTAGGGCACCTTACTGTTCCAAATAAGTTTGATAATTGGCTTTTCCATGTCAGTGAAAAAGGCTGTTGGGATTTTTATTAGGATTGCATTGAATATGCAAATCAGTTTGGGTAGAATTGGCATTTTAATGATATTTAGTCTTCCAATTCATGAACATGGTATATAATTTCATTTAAGTCTTCTCTGGTTTCTTCTGGCAATATTTTGTAGTTTTCTGACTACAGGTCTTTTATGTCCTGGGTTAAGTTTATTCCTAAATTTTTATTGTTTTGGTTGCTATTATAAATGGAATTTTTTTCTGATTTCCTCCTCAGATTGTCCACCAATTATGTATAGAAGCACTATTAATTTTTGCATATTAATCTTGTATTCTGCCACTTTGCATAACTCATCTATTAGTTCTAGTAACTTTTTTGTGCATTTTTCAGGGTTTCCAGTTATAGGATTATATGATCAATGAATGGTGCAAGTTTTACTTCTTCTTTTCTTATTTGGGTGCAATTATTTCTTTATTTAACCTAATTGCTCTAGCTAGAATTTCCAACACAGCACTGAACAACAGTGTTGACAGTGGGCACCCCTATCCTTTTCTCAATCTCAGTGGGAAATTTTTCAGTCTTTCATCATTTAGTACAATGCTAGCTGTAGGCTATTCATACACTCACCATATTTAGAACATTTCCTTTTTTCATCTCTTTTGGAGTTTATCTATCAAGGAAAGGTGCTGTATTCTGTCAAATGCTTTCTCTGCATCATTTGAGAGGTTCATGTGATTTTTCTTCAAATTATCAGTGTGTTTTATTGCACTAATTGATTTTCTTTTGTAGAACAGCCCCTGTACACCTGGGATAAAACCCAACTTGATCATGGTGCATAACTCTTAATATTCTTGTGGATTCAGCTTGCAAATATTTTGTTGAATACTATTACATCTATATTCTTTAGACACATTGGTCTGTAATTTTCTTTCCTTTCTTCTTTTTTTTTGGAGTATCTTTATCTGGTTTTGGCATTAGGGTGATGTTGGTTTCAGAGAATGAGTTTCGTAGTGGTCCTTCTTGGTTAATTTTTTTGAAGAGCTTGAGCAAGATTGGTATTAGATCATCTTTGAATGATTGATTTAATTCACCTGTAAAACCATCTGGTCCTGTGCCTTTCATCTTTGGGAGGTTTTTGAAGATTGTTTCAAATCTCTTCACTTGTGATTAGATTGTTGAGGTCTTCTATTTCTTCTTGGGAAGTGTACATAGTTTGTGTGTTTCTAGGCATTTGCCCATGTCATCTACATTGTCTGCTTTTTGGCATACAGTTGTTCATAGTATCCTCTTATGATCTCTATTATTTCCACAGTGTTAGTGGTAATGTACCCCCTCTCATTTTTGCTTTTGTTCATTTTCATCTTCTTTACTTCCATCTTTCTCAATTTCTCCATATGCTTGATCTTTGAAGGAAGCTTTTGGTTTTGTTGATTCTATTGTTTTGTTGTGCTAAATTTCAGTCATTTTTGCTTTAATCTTTACTATTTCTTTCCTTCAGCTTGATTTGAGATTAATTTACTGTTCTTTTTCTAGTTGCTTTAAGTGTGCATTTAGATCTTCAATTTTAGCTCTTTCTTCTCTATTAATGTAAGCATCAAGGGCTATAAATTTCCCTCTCAGCACTGACTTTGCAATGTTCCATAGGTTTTCATATGTTGTGGTCTCTTCTTAATTTGTCTTAAGATATTTGCAGAATTCTCTTGCAATTTCTTCATTGACCCTCTGATTATTTAAGTGTGTTGTTTAATCTCTGCATATTTATGAATTTTCCCTTTTCCCATCCATATGGATTTCCAGCTTCATTCCATTATGATCAGAGAAAGTATTTTGTATAATTTCAGTCTTTTAAAATTTATTGAGTCTTTTCTTGTGACACAACATATCATCTATCCTGGAAAAAGATACAAGAGTGTTTTAAAAGAATGTATATCCTGATGTTTTGCAGTTAAGTGCTCTGTAGATGAATGTTAGTCTGGTTCATTTTTCATATTATTTAAGCTCTTTGTTCTTTATCCTCCGTGCAATTATTCTAGCCAATACTATGTGTATTTTTAATAATACTGCATTGCACAGGAGTATTTATATGCTTATATTTACAGGTATAAACTTTTACATCTGTATACTATTCAACTATTTATTATAGAGTATATTGGCTGAGTCTTTTTTTTTTTAATAATTACTGAGTCTTTTAATTGGTATGCTCACTCCACTTATTTTTAAAATCATTATTTATGTGCTACTTTCATTTTAGGTATGATGATAGTTTTTGAAATTCTGATCCTTCTCTTGGCTTATTTTGGTTATATGATTTATCTTTTTATATTTAATCCTCATTTTTTTTTCTGTACACCCATGTACCTTGCCTGTGAAGGGTGGGCTACAAGGTGATTGATATTTAAGCATTGGAAGCCTGAGAAAGTTGCTAGTGGCAAGTTTTTTCTGTTTCATTTCTTGGTTTCTTTTTTCATTTCCTTCTTTATTCTCTCTTTTCTCCTTAGTTACTTTGTTTCTTGCCTATCTTTCAATTTTTCTTCTTCTTTTGCTTATCTTTCATTTTACCTTTTCTTATTTCATCTTCATTTTCCTTCTTCTCATCTCATCTTTCCAGTCTTCTATTTTATTTGACTTTTCCTTGTTCTTTATTTATTCCACCTTTTAAATTTTTATTCCTGTTTATTTTTTTATAATTTTTTTTACTCATAAGTTTTTCCTGGTTCTTTATGTTTCCTTTTCCATCTATTTTTAAAAATTTGTTTTCTCCTCTTCTTTCTTTCCTTTTCTATAATCTTACTATATTTTGTGGGGAACACAAAAACTACAAAAATATACAATAAGTGAAATCAAGTTTCAAAGAGTCCTCTTAACAAAAAACAAAATGAAATAAAACCTTAGAGTAGAAATTGAAGATAACCACCAGAACAAGTCCATCAATATAAACAGACACCTAGACACCAGCAAAAAATTACAAGCCATACTAAGAAACTGAAAGACATGGCCTAGTCTAATGAACAAAATAATAAACAAAAGGTGATGCAGAATGTGGAACAACTAATCAAGTATGTCCAAATAAATATCATGAAGCAATTTAATGAAGTGAAAGAAGAGATAAACATCATTAAGAAGACACTGGGGAAACTTATTGATGAAATGTTAATCATACATACAAAGATAACAGATCTGATGATGAAGAGATGCATAATGCAAGAAATTAAAAATACACTCTTAGCACATAACAACAGAGTTGAAAAGGCAGAGGAAAGAATTAGTGATGTCAAAGATAGAATATCTGAATTCACACAGATTGTTGAAGAGATACATAAAAAGAAGAAATTCAGCAGGGACTAAGGGAATTGAATGACAACATGAAACACACAAACATACATATTATTGGCATCCCAGAGGGAGAAGAGAAGTGAAAGTGTGCAGAAGGAGTGTGAGAGGAAGTAATGGAGAAAAATTTCCCAAATCGTTTGAGAGACATGGATGTATATGTCCAGGAAGTGCAGTGTACTCCAAACAGTAAAATTCTAACAGGCCTATCCTGTGACACATACTTATCAAATTGCCAAATGCCAAAGATGATAGGATTCTGAAAGCAACAAGAGAAAAGAGATCCATCATCTATAATGGGAAGTTTGATAAGATGTAGCACTGATAAATCATCTGAAGCAATGGAGATGAGAAGGCAGTTATATGATATAGTTAAGGGGCTAAAAGGAAATAAATGCCATTCAATAATTCTGTATCCAGCAAATCTAGGCCTTCAAGAAATACTAAAGGAAGTGATGCAGTTTGAAAGGGAAAAAACAGGAGTAAAAGCCCTGAAGGAGAGTGTAGAAAGGAAGATTAGTAAAAATAACTAAAGGGATACAAAGAGAAATAAAAGCAAAATATACCATATATAATTTCTAAAGAAAAAATGGCTAATGTAAGTAATGCTTTTGGAATAATAATGTGAATGTTAATAGCTTAAACATTCCAATCGAAAGACACATATTGGCAGAATGGATAAAGAAATATGACCCATCTATGTGCTGTCTACAAGGAAATCATCTCAGACCCAGAGAAACAAAAAGGGTGCAAGTGTAAGGTTCAAAAAAGATTTTACATACAAATAACCAAAAATGGTTAGGAGTAGCTATACTAATATTGGATAAAATAGACTTTAAATGCAAAACTATTGTAAGAGACAAATAAGGACACTATATATTAGTAAAAGGGGTAATCATCAAGAAGAAAGAACACTCATAAATATTTATGCACCTAACCAGGGTGCACTAAAATACATGAGCCAAACAATGGAAAAATTATGGGGAGAGATAAATGGCTTTACAATTAAAGAGGGGATTTTAATACATAATTTCCACCATTAGAGAGCATATCTCAACAGAATGTTAATAAAGAAACAGAGACCTTGAATAATACATTAATGTTCTAGACCTAATACACATATGCAGAACATTAAACCCAAATACAGCATAATTTACATTCTTCTTAAGTGCACATGGATCATTCTCCAGGAGAGACCTCAAGCTAGAACATAGAACAAGTCTCATTGAATTTAAATGACTGAAATTATACAACACAATTTATGTGACCACAATGGAATTAAGCTGGAAATTAATAATGGGTGGGAAAAAAGAATGAACATAAAGTTATGGAGGTTAACAACACACTCTTCAACCATCAGTGGGTCAAGGAGGAAGTTGCAAAAGATATCAGTATCTGGACAACCACAAGTTGATGGCAGAGTAAAGAGCCCCTAGAATCAGCTCATGCTACAGGGCATTTTATAATAACCCAAAGCTATCTAAAGCACTTCTTTGGGAGCTCCAGAAGACCAGAAAAGCATCCTGCAACATCTTTGAAAGAATGAAAGGAGGAGACTGTCTATCTGCAGAGAAAGTTTCTGAATAGAGCAGTCCACACTGCAGAGGCCAGTGCCCATCCTCTACTTGTGGTGCAAGCTGCCTCCAGATATATTCTGTGGCTGGAGGTGGAAGCTCCATTTCCCAAGAACAAGGGACGAAGAGATGGTTGGCCACCAACTTCAGCTACTGATTAGTAAATTAGGCTGGCTAAAGTATAACACTAAGAATAGTTAAAGGTTGAACATATAAAAGTTGGACAGAGGCCAGTAACCATCATTTTGACTTTGTCCCTGGCATAGGGGAAGCCAGGCTGGTTGAAAATCATAGTGATGGTAAAGACAGTCTTTTTCCACCCATTTCAGACTGCAGCCCTAGCCTAGGCTTCAGCCTCACCTCTTGCAGGAAGGAGTTGGCAGGACCCACACCATCCTCTCTGGGTAACTGCAGATATATTTGGATGGAACAGACTGAATAGTTATATGACTGGGGCTCCATCCCTGCACCTCAAAAAGATAGGAGAGGGAATGAGTTTTCTCAGCCTCCCAGGGCAACTGCAGGCACTTTCAGCCCACACAACCTGGTTTGTTGAGTACCTTCAATTCCATCTCCACCCCTCCAACCCCGAAGGATAGGTGGGGGCTGGGGTTTCTTCAGCCTTTCTGTGCAAATGCAGGCACTTACAGCCTACACAGACTGAACTGTTGGGTGTCAATGGTTCTGTTCCCACCCCCTAAAAGACAGAAGGGACATTACTCCCTCAGCCTCTCAGGACAACTGCAAGCAAATTTGGACAACATGAATTAGATTGTTGGGCATTCCAGAAGGTCCATCCCCACCCTTGGCAGGGAGAGGAAGAGCCTGTGCTACATCAGTCTACCTGGGCAACTGAGGACATTTTGGAATCACATGGCATAGATTGCTGCTCACACCTGCAGCTCCATTCCTGCCAGAGGCAGGGAAAGAAGGGGTGTGAAGCTTCATCAGTCTCTCTGAGAAACTAGAGATGGTCTTGCCCTGGATGTCTTGGATTACTACATCCAGCTGTGGCTCTATCTCTACCCTGACAAAGGAGAAAGGTGGGATAAGATTCATCGGTCCTGGGGCAATGCAGGCAGCTGGAGCCTCCACAGCTTATAGCAACAACTACACCCTTGGCTTCTACTACACAAACAGCAAGGGAGAAATGGTAAGACAGGCCTAAACTAAACTGAGAAACTGCAGCCAGAATGAATATATATATAGTAAGGCAGACACCAAGACACCAAAAAATAAAAAGCTATAATCCATGCCAAGAACAGGAAGATATGGCCTAGTTAATGGAACAAGATAAATCTCTGGATGACGTAAAGGAGTTGAGACAAATAATCATAGCAATTCCAACAAATCTCCTTAATTAATTCAATGAAATGGCTAAAGAGATTAAAGATATTAAGAAGACATTGGATGAGCATGAAGAAGAATTTGAAAGCATATAGAGAAAAATAGCAGATTTTATAGGAAAGAGAGGTACAATATATGAAATTAAAAATACACTGGAGTCATATACAGTAGATTCTAGGTGGCAGAAGAAAGGATTGGTGAGTTTGAAGACACATCTCTAAAAGCAAACTAAAAAGGAACACATGAAATAAAATGGAAAAAAAATGAAAAAGGTCCTGGGAAATAAATGACAGCAAACATGTGGGTGATGGGTGTCCCAGAAGGAGAAGAGAAGGGAAAGGGGGCAGAAGGAATATTTGAAGAAATAATTGTAGAAAATTTCCCAACTCTATTGAAGGACATAGATATCTGTCCCAGAAGGAGAAGAGAAGTGAAAGGGGGCAGAAGGAATATTTGAAGAAATAATTGTAGAAAATTTCCCAACTCTATTGAAGGACATAGATATCCATATCCAAGAAGCACAACATACTCCCATCTAAATAAATCTCAAAAGACCAACCCTGAGACCCATAAAAATCAGAATGTCAAAAGCCAAAGGCAAAGAGATAATTCTGAGAGCAGCAAGAGAAAATCAAAACATAACATATAAGGAATATCCAATAAGATTAAGCATCGATTTCACATCAGAAACTATGAAGGCAAGAAAGCAGTGGTATGCTATATTTAAGATACTGCAAGAGAGAACTGTGTGGGAGAGGGTGTAGACTAAAATGTGAATGATAGTCCATGCTCAGTGGCAATGCCCCAGGATGTGTTTATCAATTGCAATGAATGTGCCACACTAATGAAGGATGTTGTTTATGTGGAAGGGTGTGAGGTGTGGGGAGTGGGGCATATGGGAACCCTTATATTTTGTGTAATATTATGTAATCTAAGTATGTTTTAAAAAGTAAAACATTTTACTATATAGGATATTGCCAGCCAGGAATTTTATATCAGGCAAGATTGTCTCTCAAAAATGAGGGCAAGAATAGAATATTCACAGATAAACAGTAACTGAGAAAGTATATATCAGAGACCAACTTTGCAGGAAATACTAAAGGGTGTGCTACAGTCTGAAAAGAAAAGAAAGGAAAGAAAGAATTGGAAGAGAGAAGAAATGAAGATTATGCCAGTAAAAGAAACTAAAAGTGTTAAAAATGTGGTGAAAATAAAATATGACAGATAAATCCAAAATTCAAAATGGATGAAATAAGAACTCCCTTTACAGTAATAACATTGAGTGTTAAAGGTTTAAGCTCCCCAATTAAAAGACACAGACTGGTGGAATGGATAAGAAAATATGAGCCATCTATATGCTGTCTGCAAGACACTCACCTTAGACCCAAAGACACCAATAGATAGAAAGAGAAAAGCTGGAAAAAAGATATTACATATATGTACTAACAAAAACAACAACAAAAATCGAGATTAACCATACCTAAACCAGATGAAATAGATGTTAAAAGACACTATATATGTGCAATCTGAAGTGGAAGTCAGGGAAAAATTCCATTTACAATAGTGACTAAAAGAATCAAATATTTGGAATAAACTTAACCGAGGATGTGAAGCACTTGTATTCAGAAAACACAATGCATTGTTAAGAGAAATCAAAAAGTACCTAAATAATTGGAAGAATATTCTATGCTCATTGTTTGGAAGACTAAATATCATTAAGATGTGAATTCTACTCAAATTGATACAGAGATTTAATGTTATCTTGATAAAAATTCCACCAGAATTTTTTAAACAAATAGAAAACACAATTATCAAATTCATTTGGAACAGTAAGGTGTCCCACAGAACCACACACTTCTTAAAAAGGAAACGTGAATTCGAAGGACTCTCCCTTCTAGACTTTAAATCTTATTACCTAGCTACAGTGGTAAAAACACCATGGTACTAGCATAAAGATAGACCCTTCTACTTATGGAACCATATTTGATGGTTCAGAAACAGACCCTCACATCTATGGCCAAGTGATTTTTGACAATCCTGTCAAACCCACTTAGCTTGAGCAGAATAGTCCATTCAACAAATAGTTCTGGGAGAACTGGATATCCATAGTTGCAAGAAAGAAAGAGGACCCCTATCTCACACCTTATTCAAAAATTAGCACAAAATGCATCAAAGACCTAAATATAAAAGTGACAACCATAAAGCTTCTAGAAGAAAATGTAGAAAATATCTTCAAGACATGATGGTAGGTGATGGATCCTTAAAGTAGAAAAGAGGAGGGCTGAGAAGAGCTACTGATGCTTAATGAATGTCAAAGTTTTAATTTACTTTACTGTACAAGTGTGGAAATGCATAGAGTTGGTGATAACGCATTATAGTGAATAACAGCTGGTTTATAAATGAGAATGTGGCTGGAAAGGGTAGCCTAGGGATATAAATGTCAACTGAAAGGCAGCTAGAGAATAATCTAGGGAATGAATAGCACAGTGAACCCAGAGGTGGAAGAGAATTGTGGTTAAAAGTACAGATGCAAGGGTGTCCTTCTGTGAGTTATAGCAGATGTATGTCACTATTGCTGGGTGGTGGGAATGTGGAGAAGCATGGGAAAAATACAACTGGAGAGACCTATGGAACTTGTTTAACAGTAATGCTGTAATATTCACACATTTATTTCAAAGATACAATTTATACTGTGTTGATAATATGATAGTATGGAAAAATTGTGCTATGGATGGTGGGTGGTAATAGTCTGATGATATTATCTCATAATGTGTAACAAATGTTCCACCATGGTGTGGTGTGTTGATGAAAAGTGCTGTAAGGGGATTCTACACATGTGCATGATTATTTTGTAAGTTCATAACTTTTGTAATAAAAGTATATTTAAAAAATAATCACTGGGGACAGAGGGGGAAGATGACATCAGTTTAGGAGGGCACTCCCTGACTTTCTCTCTGAGGATAGCTGATTGGGGACAAGATCCTGCTGAGGGGTCTGTGCTGGGGGCTCATGGAACAAGAACCATAGGAACATCACTCTGGAGGGAGCTGGATCGTGCAAATTACTCGGGAAGAATTCCTGAGTTTTTTCCCTGCCTGTGGTGGTAAATACAGAGGGCTGAGCCCCACCCTCAGGTAAAAAGGCTGGTTTGAGCTTTAACTCCCACCTGCAACCCAGTGAGAGGGAATGTTTTCCGAGAGTGGAAGGATTCTGGTGAAGGGTCGAGAAGGCTTTCGTTTCTGTGGATTTTGCTGCCTAGAACCACTTGCAGCTCCAGAGAACAAAATAGCTGGCTTGAAGCAGGACCAGGCTGAGGGGAGTGTTGAATCTGCTGAGGAAGGTTGATTTCCCTATCTCCCCAGGCATATACCCCAACCCCCACCGGTAACCCCATGAGAGAGAGTATTTTCCCAGAGTGGGAGGGTACTGACAGAAGTTAGAGAGGGGTTTCCTTTCTGTGGATTTGGCTGCCTGAACCCCTTCATAGCTTTGGGGATCAGACAAGCTGGCTTGAAGCACTGCCAGGCTGAGGGGAGAAGTGAATCTAGTGAGGAAGCCTGATTTACCCAACAGCCCAGTGATACTCAGGCTTGGCTCCAGAGGGGGCGGAGTCAGCCAATATTATCATTCTGCACTGACAAACATCAGAGCTTCAGCTCACCTGGGGAGGCCAGGAAGTGGTAAGTCCTTGATTAGTATCCACTAGTTAGGCCTAGTTAGGGTCCCCCTAGTGAAGGAGGTGGTCTAGAAGAGGACATATTTTGGTTGCTTTATTTCACAAAAAAAAAAAAAAGAAGAAGAAGAAGACAGTGACTTTAAAAAATATAAAAAGAATTTTTCTTTTTAAATTTCTTTTAATAGCTAAAATCTGCCTCAAAACCTGCATATAGAACCTTGCAGGGCAATTGGTTGATGAACACAAGCAGGCTGAGAGGTTCCACAAGGGCCCAAGAAGGTATATGTTGTTCCTCAGCTTTGTTTGACTGCTTGCTTGTGTGGTTGGTTGGTTTTTCTTTGTTTATTTGTTGTCTCTTGCTTTTCTTTCCTCTTTCCTCCCTCTCTTTCTTTTTCTTTCTTTCTTTCTTTTTTTATTTTTATATGTTATTTTAAATTAGGTGCTGCTAGCTTGTCTCTTCTTTGCTGTGTATCTTCTTCAGTGATTTCCCATTTTCTGTCTATATTGATTTTATCTCCCACTGCTATCTCTTTTACTTCTTTCATCTTTCTACTTTCTGCTTTCTGTTGTGTTTCTTACATACCATGTTTTTTCCTTAGCCCACGACTTCAAGGGTGTCAATTTCTATTCTAGCTCTTCTGTTTTCTTCATTTTTTATTAATATTAACTTTTTCCATTCAGCCCTTCCTTTACTCTTTCTCTCTCTCTTCATCATTCAAACCTTCTAAATCATTACATATATTTTCCTCTATTTGGTTTCCCAGTCCATTGTAGGTACTTCACTTTTTCCCCTATTACTCTAAACTGCCTACATGAGTTAAATATTCGTTTTACTAAGTCTTATACAGCCCCTCTTCTAACTTTTTTTCAATATTACTATTATCCTTCTTCCTTTCTCACATCTTTTGATTTCTCTAGACCTAATGTTTTGCCTTCAAGGGAACATAGAAAGAAGCAAGGAAATAAAATAAGAAGGACAAAGTGTCAAAGATAAAACTTAACATACACACAGAACCACCAGCTAAATAAAACTCTAGAGCAGAGAGAGAAGCTAATTAACTGAATAAACCCATCAAGATAAAATGATGACTAGAGGGCAACAAAGAATTACAAAAGACACTGAGAAACAGGAAGACATGGACCAGCCCAATGAACAAACAAAAAACCAGGAAGAGATGAAGAACATCGAACAACTAATCAAAGCTTTCCAAACAAATATCATGGACCAACTTAATAATGTGAAGGAAGAGATTAAGGCTATTAAGAAGACAATGGGAGAACATAGTGAAGAAACTGTAAACGTACATAAAAAGATAACAGATATGATGGTGATCAATGACACAGCACAAGAAACCAAAAAGACACTGGATTCACATAACAGCAGATTTGAACAGGCAGAAGCAATAATTAGTGATGTGGAAGACAATACATCTGAAATCAAACAGATAGTAGAACAGATAGATAAAAAGATAGAAAAAAATCCAGCAGGGAATCAGGGATTTAAACGACTACACAAAATGCACAAATATACGCATTCTAGGCATCTCAGAAGGAGAAGAGAAGGGAAAGGGAACAGAAGGAGTGTTGAAGGAAATAATGGATGAAAACTTCCAAGTCCTATTGAGGGAGATGGATGTACAAGTTCAGGAAGCACAGCACACCCCAAACAGTTCAAATCCCAACAGGCCAATCCAAGACATATACTTGTCAGAATGTCCAATGCTAAAGGCAAAGAGAAAATTCTCAAGGCAGCAAGAGAAAAGGGAACCATCACATACAAGGGAAGCACAATAAGATTAAGTGCTGATTTCTCAGCTGAATCCATG
>JAQZBX010051909.1:0-19265 GCA_029593785.1 Cabassous unicinctus | reverse complement strand
TAGTAGTAAGATTTTGATTATATTCTTTCATAATTTGTAATCAAATGTCTCATAACAATGCAAGGTGTTGGTGGTGGGTTGATGTATGCGACCCCTGTATGCTGTTATGCATGTTTGCTTTGTAAGTTCACAACTTTTACTCTACACTTATTATTTATGTATGTTCATGTATAAATGATATAATAATAATAATAATAATAGGGTGGGTTGGGCGAAAAATATACCAAATTTAAGATACTTTGGTTAAAGTAATATTTTGAGAATGCTCTTTCATCCTTAGTTAAAAATGTTTCACAACAATGCTAGGTATTTGTGGTAGGGTGAGCTATGGGAGCCCTGTATGATGTTATGTATGTTTGTTTTATAAGTTCACAACTATTACTATACACTTATTGTTTATGTGTGTTTATGTATGAGTGATATAGTTCAATAAATGAAAAAAAATGAAAAAAATACTTAGGAGAATGATTTAAAATAAATTCAAAATAAATTTGAACACTTTATATCGTTGACATATTGTTATTAATGATAAGATTCAGGCCATTACCTACCTAGCACATAATAAAATGAAAAACTTTTTATATGTTTTAAAAATGTAGATTGCTAAACTTACGTATTTCAGATTTGAAAGTTGATTTAAAAATGTTAAAAACAGATATATAGAATATAATGTCAGAAAGCCAGTGGGAGGCATAGAAGCTGAAAGCCTGACTATGCAAATAAGGAGTTACATTTTGAATGTAGATTAACAGTAGAGAGGTTGTTGTCTAGAGGCACAGTAACTTTTGCTTTGTTTTCTTTTGTTTTTTCTTTTTTTGAGGTTCCGGAGGTCAGGGATTGAACCCAGGACCTCATATGTGGGAAGCCGGCACTCAACCCTTGAGTCACATAGGCTCCCCTGAGCTGGTTCTTTTGTTTGTTTTTGCTTGTTGTTTGTTTTGTTTTTTTCAGGAGGCACTGGGAACCAAACCCGGGACTTCCCATGTGGGACGCAGGTGCTCAACCGCTTGAGCCACATCCACTCCCAGTAATTGTTTTAATTGATCTTCCAGCACACAATATTGGTATGAATACACCAATATACATTGCCTAGTTACTTTTTAGAATGATAAGCCTTGAGCGAGTAGGATCCATGTCTGTAAGGTTTTCTGGGTCCGTGTGTAGAGTGTGCTTAATGAACTTTTTGTGGGCTGTTGGTTGCTCACTTGTAGGGCACGCTGGCAGAGAGGATTCGTGCAGGTGGGGCTGGCGTTCCTGCGTTTTACACCAGCACAGGGTATGGGACCCTGGTACAAGAAGGAGGGGCACCGATCAAGTACAACAAAGATGGCAGCATTGCCATTGCCAGCAAGCCAAGAGAGGTAAGAAGCACTCTCATCCAGGTAACACTGGGATACCTCTTCCAGCATAGGTTGGACTCGTTATGTAAATAAGTATAGCATCACCTCTGGGTCATGTTAGGTGACATTTCTAGCTAAAACAGAGCATCTGCTAGTAATTAAAAATCTCACAGAGAAACTAGAATAAATAAAGAAGAAGAGAGGAAAGTTATCAACATAAAATATGCTAGTCAAGATTCATTATCTGAACTGGTGTTTTCATAGGTTTTAACAAACTTAGGAAAGTTTATAATTGCTGATTATTTTTCATATTCTATTTTGCTTCTTTCTTTACTGCTAATTAGGTTTAAAAAGCTTTTGACAAAATAAAAGATAGGAGCCGAATCATTAAAATGACAGTAGTATACAATAAAGATGCCCAGAAAAATTGGATTAATATTTTGATAGCTTGCTGGAAGTTGTCGCATTGACTCAACCTGGGAAAACATAGGCTAGGATAGAATCTGTCCTGAATACTTTTATTTCTTTCTGGAGTCAGGCCCATGAATCTAGTAGTTTTGTAAGTTTGTCTGAATCCCCCAGAATAAGACAAATAATGTTGAAATGATTCTCATTAGCTCTTTATATCCTTAGCTTTTGATAGGAATAGGATGTGAATGAATTCCTTTATTTAACAGTATTATTTGAGGACCCACCTTTTGCTAAACACTGGCCTAAGCACCCTGGAAAAAGAGGTAAGCTAGACAAAGTCCCTCAGCGAGTGGAGGAACTGGCAAGAAATGAATATGCAAATATGCAATGTCAAGTTGTGAAAGTGCTGGGAAGAAAAATTGGCAGAGTGAGTAATCAGTGGCCAGGGAGCTGGTGTTCCAGGTTGGGTGGTCAGGGAAGGACTCTCTGAGGAGGTGACATTTGGTAGAGACCTGAATAGTTTAGGAAAATGAGTTGGTCAAGATCAGGGGACATGCTCCAGTTGAAGGAAGTTGAAGTACAAGATTCTGAGGTAGCTATTATCTTGCTTAATTTGTGTAACAACAAGGCAATGAGGCTGTAACAGAGTAAATGAGGCAGAGAGTGGTAGGATTGGAAGTTAGAGGCAGGAGCCAGCTCACATGGAGTTTGGATTTTACTGAGTGTGGTGAGAAGCCAATAGGAGAATTTTGAGTAGGGTAGACAGTAATGTGACCTGAGTTACATTTTGTAAAGATCACTCTAGCTGTTGAGTGGTGAGGTTTGTTTGTTTGTTTGTTTTGTTTTGTTTATTTTTTGTAGGGGGCAAAGAATAAGCATGGAGCAAGATTAGGAGGCTGTTGTATAAATTCAAGTTTAAGTGGAAGGTAGCTTAGACTAAGGGGTAATGGTGGAAGTTGTGAGAAGTGGTTGGAATTCAGATATATGTTGACATAAAGCTAGCAGGCCTTGCCAGTGGATTGGTTGTGGGTGTAAGAAAGAAGAATCCAATATGTCACTTATTGAGATGGGCAAGGTTGGGGAATAAGTAAAGAACTCTGTCTGGGATATAGAGCATTTGAGATGTCCCTTAGTCTCCAAAAAGAGGTGTTCAGTAAGCTCTAGCTTGGGAGAGTTTAGAGCTGGGATAGGAAGTTTGGAGGCATGAGCATATAGTGGTTGGGCTTTTGGGACTAGATGAGTGGCTAGAACCTGAGTGCAGATAGAGAGCAGATCTAAGAACTGAGCCCTGGGCCTCTTTGAGATTTAGAAGTTGGGAAGAGGAGATGGAGCAGCCAAGGAGCATTGGGAAGAGTGACCAGGGAGCAAAGACGGGGACCAGGGGAGTCCAGTGTTTGGCAAACCATGGGGAATTTTAAACAGGTTGTGATCAACTGAGTTGAATACCGTGAAGAGGCCAGGTAACATGAGGAATGGGAATTCACCATTAGATTTTGGAAAACTGGATGTGATTGATGACTATAAGAGTGATGGATTTTCTGGAGTAGAAGGGATGAAAATATGATTGGAGTGGATTTAAAAAAGAACCGAAAGGTGAGAAAGTCAAGACTGTGTAATGCACAACTATTTCAAGTGAATATAATAGCTAGTTTGACAAACAGTTCCTTCCCTGTTTTTAGATTTTAAAATAGCTAAACTCAGCAACAGCTGGTGTGTAGACCTCTCATTAGGAAATTATATAATTGGAATAGAAAAAAGTTGGGTCAGCATATATTTAGTCTAGTTTTCTAGATCTGTATGTGACATAGTAAACTGTCAGGTATGACTTCAAAGTAGACAAGATACTAAAAAATAAGTAGTTAACTATATTGATATGCATTTTATGAATATTTTGAATATATTTACCTAAGTTCATATTAATGAATCATTCATCAAAGATTCTATAAGTCAAGTAATCTTTTCTAGCAGCAAAATGGAATAATGTCTTTTTCTTTTTTAATTTTTTTTCCCTGCCGAGATGGCTCCCACATCTCCCACATCTGTTATTTCCGCTTGCTGTCTGCTTATTGTGTCTGCTTGTTCTGTCCATTCATCTTCTTCAGGAAGCACTGGGAACCAATCCCGGGGTCTCCTATGTGGGAGACGGGCACCCAACTGCTTGAGCCACATCCCCTCCCCAGTAATGTCTTTTAACTAACTAATTAATTAATTAATAGTAATGTCTTTTAAAACACTTTTCTTTAAGAAAGGATTTCTGTTGTAAATCAGAATTAAAGTACATGTACCCAAACTTTCTACTGAAGCCTTCTATAAAATGCACGCAGTCTGTCCACTAGGGGGTGCAGTAGGAACAAGAATGGTGTCTGCCTTCAAATGGCTGCTGTCCTGTGTAGTGATGGAGCATGGGAGTTGAGGTTGTTTCCTCTCTTCTTTGTTTTAATTCGCAGAGATAAATCCTCCAAAAGGAAAAAGACACCTAATGCCAAGGCATTGTTTTGCCTTATTTTTTTCTCCCAGTAAATCATATAAAATTAAAAGGCTGTAAACACACAGAAATCAGTAGCATTCCATTAGACCGGTAATAAGACAAGAGAAAATATAAAAAGAATGAAATAAAACATCATAGCAGCAACAGAAACCTTAAAGTACCTATGAATAAACCTAAGAAAAATATACAGAGCTTTTATGGAGAAAATTATAAAACTATTGAAGGAGGTAAAAGAGGACTTCAGTAAATGGAGGTATATATTATACTTGGGTGGGAAGATATGGCATGTATTTTCTCTTCAAATTAATCTATAAATTCTAGGAATTCCAATTAAAATCTCAACAGGTGATTATAGAATAGGTGAGACAGAGTTTTTTTTATTGAGCAGTTTTATTGAGATATATTCACATACCATACGATCAAAAATAGAGTTTTATAACTCTTTTATGTATAGAAACAATGCCTTGGCCATTTCATATAATTTATATAGCTTTTATGAGATAGAGGGAAAGGACAATTTTTTATGTTCACTATATAACCTATGCATGCAAATAATAAAGTGAATATTTAACATCTAAAATTTATGCCTCCAACACATGGGACTTGCATTTCATCCAATGCAATCAAATGCATCAAGCTCTTCTTTGTTGCTGGGCCTTCGCACGTGCTGTTCCTGGAGTCCCCACTTTGACAAAGTCCTTGTTGCCTAACACTACACATCCTGGAGGTATGTGTTCTTCTCCCTCTGAGAAGCTTTCCCTGACTAGGCTTGTGCCCTATTTTCTGCCTCCAGCAGAGTGCATATCACAATCAAACAAGTCTGCAAATACCTGACAATGCCCTTTTTGCCTTCTGCAGGTGAGGGAGTTTAATGGTCAACATTTTATTATGGAGGAAGCAATTACAGGGGATTTTGCTTTGGTGAAAGCTTGGAAAGCAGACCGAGCAGGAAACGTGATTTTCAGGTACTGTGATGCTTTTTAAAAATATTCATGTAATACATTTAGCAACTTTTTATTTCTTAAATTATGACTGCACAAAGGACATCTTAGTGAGTTTGCCATTTAAAAATTCATTTAAAAAATGGCTTGAAATCATACACATATACAGGTATGTGTTTATATATGTGTGCTCAGGGCTGCTATTCTGTGGTCTCACTGGTATGATGCATTTGTGGGAGTCTGTTCTTTCTAATTGGTGCCCATGTTGAACTGTTTGTTAAATATTTGAATCTCACTTCTGTATATAACCACATACAAATTATATTCCCCACTGTATATTTTAGTTGCCAAGACCAGTTGCAATGTTGAAGCATGGTTAGAAAACATGGCAAAAGCACACCATTTTCTTTAATTTCAATAATGCTATTTACATGCATTGTCTTAAAATGTCAAAGTTACTTTGATATTCTGGAAAGGTATTGCTAAAAATCTTTTAAGTCAGCTCTTTTCTAGTCCTGTTGATGTCTTCTAGGAAATGCTTATAAAGGTTCTATCTGAAAAGTTGATTAACCTTAATAATGTTGAAATTTTCTTTTCATTATCTTGCTAGCTACAGGCTGTGTGTTTAAAATCTTTTGATTAACCTTAGGCTACTAAATACTTGGATCTAGATTTTTTTGTTTGTTTGTTTTTTGTTTTGTTTTTTTTACTGGGAGGTCCCAGGGATCGAACCCAGGTCCCTCCATATGGGAGACGGACACCCAACCATTTGAGCCACATCCGCCCCCAATACTTGGATCTATAGATTATATAGTTGTGGTTTTTATTGATAATTATGCTACCTCTGAGTATACGGATAAAATTTTCCAAAATGTTGGAGACTTAACATATTAGACTACAGAAATCATTTTCTTTCTCATAATATTGTCATTTGCTCCTTTTATAATTAGCAGGGTTTTTTTTTTAATCTTTACTAAATGCAGCTTCGATGCAATCACAATTAAATTCTTGGTGATGACTCACATATTGAGTTTGTTCATTTCTGAAGATCCTTATGTGTTATTAGTACTGTATAGATATCTTGATTCAAGCCAGTTTTTAAAAGTGCAACTAATTTTGGCAATTACAGAAGACATTTTCTCACATCTGCCTTACTGATTAATGCCCTGGTGTAATGTTTGCAAAGCTCAGTTGCTCTTTTGAAGAGATTAATGAAATTTGTCTAGTAACAAATGGAAGTGAATTATTTAAAATATTCTTTTGAGTTTATCCTATGCTTCATTGCCTGACTCTTGCATCTACAGACTGCACAAGAGCTCTTCTAGGCACTGACTTTATGCTGAAGTTTATTGAGCTTTACTGTGAACTAAGAGGTCTCATCACAGAGGCTTAAGTGACCTAGAGTCTTAAGAAACTGACTTCTAGGACTATCTTCATGTTTAGTGGGACGACTGGCCTGGAACTTTATTTAAGTCATTGTAAACTGGAAGAGCCTGGATTCCTTTGCCTTTGACCACTGTGCTCTGGGAGCTTTTAATGCCAGGCCTGCTGGTGAAATCCAATGCAGCTACTTATGAAAGTAGGCAAGGACTCCTCTCTCAAGGGTACACCTATCCTTATATATCCTTGAATTGAACGATAGCAATTTTGGAAGGCTAAAAGAGCTAGTAAAACATACCTATGATTTATTTCCATTTCCCTCTAAGAAATTTTTCTATCACCTTATACTCCCAGAAACAAAAGTGCATTTAATTTTTATCGTTAGGAGAAGTGCATTTATTTAGGAACTTGGGAATGCAAACCCATTGGCAAATTGGCACCTTCAGATTTTACACTTCTGTGTCTGATGTGGGTGTCGGATTTTCAAAAATTTCATTAGAAAACTGGTCCTCCAGAATGATCTTTATAGATGACTCACAAATTACCCATGAATGTATCACTTAATTTTAGCAATATGCTTCTTTTTAATAGAGAATATAATTGCTATACCTTCTCAAATGAAGAATTTATTCTGGTTCTTTTCTTAATATTTTAGTGAGAAAAGTTGTTTAGTGAAATATTTAACTAAAAAAACATAGTGACATCCCAGTTAAAAGATTTAGGGGAATTATTATTTTTTTGGGGGAGGGTTAGTTTTAAATAGAGTATATTTTTAAATATCCATTTTAGTTTTTTGTGTATAAGCTATATGTTAAACATGAAAAATAGCCACTCTTTCCTTCCACCCCTTAAAAAACGATCTAAATTGAATGAAGTTGTCAGTATATTGCTTTTGTATATAAAAATGTTATAAACTTCAGTAATGGTAAGTATAATACGTTCTTTTTTAAAAGATGGCACAGATTCTTAGTTCATAGAAATTCTTATAATCGATAGCATTTTAAAGCTGAAAAATATGTTTCTTATTTTTGGTCTTCTTTCCCCGCTTCCCTATTTCCATCACCCGTAATATAGGAAAAGTGCAAGGAATTTTAACTTGCCTATGTGCAAAGCTGCAGAAACTACAGTGGTAGAGGTAAGTGAAGGATGTTAATTCTAATTTCCTTGTGTTAATTTTTTAACTTGATATTATGTCTTAGTTCCAGAAAAAAATATAACAGTTCATTTGTTTCCTAGAGAACAAGCAAGGACAGCTTTTTTATTTTGGATATGGAGGGGTTCTATTTAAACATATGATAGTTGGCATATAATTACATCTAATTTTGCTGTAATGTCAGCTTTCTGGTTACCTAGGGCCTCAATAGAAATGCTGTCTCTAGGAATCAAGTTATGGAACCAGCTTATAAAAGTCCTTTTGCTACTTAAGTAAAATAGACTTTCTTGAGTGAAATGCCAAGATGAATTTTCACATACAGAATCCCAGGAAAATAATAAATTGTATCAGGTGAAATTCATTATCTTACTTTAGCAGATATTGTGAATTCTTTAAGGAAGGAGGGAGGGTGGATCAAATAATTGCTTAGATATGACTGTGTTTGGAACAGTTGAATTAAACACAAACTGACTTTCCTTTAGGTGTCTTAGGATTTGGGAGAGACTTGAATATTTTAGAGCTTCCCAAGGGTTAAGGCTCTGGGGTAGCTACAGGTGCTTATACCCAGACCCTCCCATTTTGGCTGAACATATTTGAACTCCCCAAAAGACTTCACAATAATTCTCAACATGAGGCTATGAGGATAACCTTGGAACCAAATTTTCATGGGAGTTTAAGATAGTGTACTCTTGGGAGGGCGTCATAGGAACTCTTCTTGGGATCTGGACATGAGAATATATATAATCCTGATTTTTAGCATAGTAGTGGTGTTGTATGTGGCATATTTTGATTAATTTATATGCCTGACCAAGATGGTGTTTTTCAGAGGCTGTACAGTGCTATTTTTGAAACAATCAAATGGTAAAATTCTGTTTCTCTATCAGAAAGTGAAGTGTTTTATTTTTAAAATGCTGGAGGATGTGGTACTTTCAACCAAGAGATGGTGGTTTCCTTTGCAGTAGCATTAGTATATTTTATGCATTTAAAAATAGATGTTAAGGAAATAAAATAGATGTGATTTATTGTGTCTGTGTAATCTCTTTTTTTATTTATTGAATCATCTTAATGACTTGTCCATGGCACACATCTGCAACATTACTGAAGAAAGGCCTATAACAAAGCATAAAATAATCAATTGTTTAACACCTTATTGATTTATGTACACTTTATGTACTTCTCTGAAGCTGCCAGAAACCCATATTTCTTCTCTGAGTACCAAGGAGCAGTGTCCTTGGTGAAGTTCTTTATTTTATTTTTTTTCCTATTATAATCTGGTTCTTTTCAGCCAATCTTATTTCTTACAAAAGCAGAAAATGACACTTTAGTATCAGAATCGGTATAAATATTAGTAAAGAGGTATTCTCTTTTGATGTAGGGGAGAAAAGATCCTTTAACAGACCCTGCAGATATGATAAAGGCTGCTCTCCCTTGTTGGGGACCAGACAGTTCTGTTCTATCTCAACACTTTTCTGTTGAGCCGAGACTCACCTTGGCGCCCTGTCAGTATGGTGCTGTAGTTAGCCACTCCCATTTGATTTCACCTGCACTGTCCAACATGGTAACCTCTAGCCCCATGTGGTTATTTAAATTTAAATTAATTAAAATTAAAAATTCAGATTCTCAGTCATACTGGCCCATTTCAAATGTTCATTAACCACATGTGGCTCATGTCTCTATGTTGATCATCATCCATGTGGAATATTTCATCGTTGCAGAAACGATGCATTAGACTAATCAAGATGAAATCTACTTGTCATTCCAGTTTAGGAGCATATGCAAACCAGCTATTTAGGTGATGGAATTATTGAAAGCCAGCCCCCTCTGCTTCTCCTTTAGCCTTACCCTGGCAAGGTGACATGCTCAGAATAGAAGGGGTCTACGTGCGAACAGGTTAAATTGTAAAAACTGTGCTTTCAGACGTAGAAAATAATTTGAAATTGGGGTTGTGACTAGATTGGGCATTTTATAATGTGAAAACCCTATTTTGACTATGTGATTTCTGTACTATTTTGAGTCTAGTGAGTATCCTGGACCTTTACCAAGCCCACTCCTGATTCTGTGCTATGCTCTGTGCACCTCACTACCTGCACTGGCCTCTATGATCTACAACCCTTCCCTTCCAGCCCTGTCCTGCTATATTCTACACTGGTCCTAGAGAGATGCGTGATTATGAGTGGGGTTCTGAAGTCTAGTATTTAAGGGGAATCTTCAGAGATCATGAAATTACCTGCATTTTCTCCTGCCTGCTAAATATTGACAATAATAATAACTACCATTAATCAAGTACTTATGTATTAGTCACTGCCATATACTTTATGTGCATTACTTCTTTTAATCCTCACCATAGCCCTATTTCCCTTATTTTACTGATGAGGATTTTAAGGCACAAAGAAGTTAAGTATATACCTGATGTCACTCAGATAGGTGGAGCCAGGATAGAACCACAGAAAGACTGATTCTGGGGTGTCTGCTCTTTTTCACCGTGTTGTAAAATACTCCCAAATCATCGCAAATGGATGATGTTTTAAACTTTTGAAAGATTTCGAACCTCCTTAGAGGTTGATTAGAATCGAGCAGATAGGGAGATTGTTGCCCAATTTATTCCTCCATCCCTGGCTTTCCTTGCCACTTAGTCCAATTATAGACTTTTCCTCCTGTGTCATCCACTTTGGAGATAGCTTTGAGAAATTGTGATCAATAGCTCCGTGGAGTCATTTGTTTTTTTCCTCTTGGACTCTTTGGTTCATTTTATTGTGTAGCTTTTCACAAACTTCCGTAAACATGGCTATGGGATGTCTATTCCAATCCTACAGTATCTTAAGCAGTGGAAACTATAATAATTGAAGGCTTTTTTTAGAGCTTTCAATTCATCTTCTTTCTTTAATAGATAAGGAAATGGAGGACTTTTCAGTAGCTGAATCTGCATGAGAGCCAGTCTTCTGAAGCTCCATCCCAGCATCTTAGCCTTCCATAATGCCACATCTTTTCAAACTTTCTCCCTCTTTACATCCTGTAACTTGAGTTTTAAGCAGGGTAGAATTATAAGTATCTAAAATATTAGTGAGGATTCCCTTAGACGTGTTAAAATTTGCAGGGGTGTGGGCTTAAAAGCAGGGTGGCAAAGGAGCATACAAGCTCCTATAATTAAAGAAACTAATTATATTATATATATTAAAGAAACTTCTTTAATTATATGGCGATTAGTTTACAGTAAATTTGTTATGTCAAAAAGTAAATCAGTATGCTTATCTTGAATTAAAAAGAGAAAGGTCAAATTTGGCTTTGGCATGAATGATTTCTAGTTTCTCTAAAACGGGGAAATTACTTATTTGTGGAAAAGTTTTCCCTTTCCATTGTTTTCTCAACAAACTTCTGGGTTGTGGGGAACAAAAGAGGTGATAAATTGTGTCTGTTTTTCCCTTTAACAAAACCAATATGACTATTATGTGTGTAATTCTTAAAACCTGCAGCCACTTGCATGCTTTGCCACACAGTTAACATTGTGAACGCAGGCTGTATCTTTCCCCCCTGTTATGGAATTGGGTAGCTGCTTGGAAAAATAGTGTAAGTACACATCTTGGCACACATGCAGAAAAGATGTTTCTCTTTTTAGCCCCGACAGTATTATTTCTGGACCTCCCTCACTTTGAGTGGGTGAAGTCTTTCCTGATAAACTTCACAAGTTTAAGTGCAAAACCAGCCAGAGAAGGACTCTCGGGCGTTGTTACACGCGTCTAACGAGGAGCAGCAAGCACTATTGAGCCTTCCAAAGGGAACTCATTTGGCTCGTTCTCAGGAGTGGTCTTGTTAAGCCCTCAACTCTATGGAGCTTCTCTGCCTGTCTCCTGTGTGCATATCCCAATATCCTGGGTTTCTCTGGGAAATGACCTGTTTCTACATTTTTTTCAAGGGCTTATAATAGAAAGCCTAGGGGGAGGGATGGGAGTGCTTCACTCAGGAGACTGTTAAGGCTTTGTCTCCTGCAAGCAATCTGGCATGCATGTGTTGTCAGGAAAGGTCGTCTGACTCAGGTACTGAAGGCTGCTGAAGCTGCCTGTGACCGAAATAACCTCGCAGTTTTGGTTTTGTTTGTGCCATGGATGGTGTTATAGGGCAGAAAAGCTTTACACAAGGCCTGCTCAACTATTTCATCTACTTTCAGCTTTTAGTTAAAATAAGTATATTCACCACCATGACTTAAATACAATTATTTTATTATGTTTACATGAATATACATTGCATATGAAAGAAAAACTTACATTTCAGAATATTCGAGGCACACAAATGTTATCTACATGTAGCCTATGTGGGTTATGAAGCATAATAATAAATTTGAACACCTGTGAACCCACATGAGGGGTTCCAATTCCATCTGCCTGCCTCCCGCACAGAGGTAACCCTTATCAGAAATATTATGTTTATTGGTCCTTTGCTTTAAAAAAAAACAACAGTTCTTCAGGTCATAAGGTATGTATATATGGAAAATTATTTTTTGAAGTGATGTTCTAAGACTTTTTGTTATATTTATATGAGCAAAGCTTTCGGAACTGTGACTTCTATGTTCTATACCAATGCCTGCCACAAATCTTTTCTCCTTAGGAGATCAAATAGAGATAATGATTAGGGATACATCTGCTGTCCTTCTAAGCAGACATGTGTTGGGTGAGTGTGGAAAGGTAAAGGCTGCTCTTCAGTGTCAATGACTTTATTACAGACTTTTTTTAAAAATACATATATTAATTTTTAAAAAAATACTTGGATTGCACAAATGTTACACAAAAAATATAGGGATTCCCATATGCCCTGCTCCCCACACCTCCAACACCGTCCCACATAAACAACATCCTTCATTAGTGTGGCACATTCATTGCAATTGATAAACGCATCCTGGGGCATTGCCACTGGGCATGGACCATAGTTCACATTGTAGTTTACACTCTCTCCCACACAATTCTGCAGGCTCTGGGAAGATATATAATGGCCTATATCTGTCATTGCAGTGCCATTCACGATGATTCCCAAGCCCCAATAAGCCCCCGCATTACAACTATCTTTCCCTCCCGCTGCCCCCAGAGCCTCCAGTGACCACTGCCTCCACATCAATGCTGTAATTTCTTCCATTGCTAGAATCTCAACAAGTCTGTTGTAGAATACCAATAAGTCCACTCTAGTCCATAGTTCATTCCCCAATCCTGAGGATTCTGGGATGGTGATGTCCACTCCACCTCTAATTGAGAGGGGGCTTCAATCCCATACAGCCGATAGATGGGACTCTCTTGCTTGTAGTTGTAAGCTCTCTTGTTTCCTTGGTATAGTGGTTGTCCATCCTCACCTCCTTGTTAGTTGTCCTGGGTGAGTCCAATGAACTGGAGAGTAGGTGTTGCAACTCCGGTGAGGCTCAGGGCCCAGCTGGCACATGGACAGCCCAAAGATTCAAGTCTCTTGGACGTACACCTACCAACTCCAGCACCAACTATAGGTTCAAATAGAAGGGACAGATGAGCCATGTGTAGGGAAGCCATAACTGAGTCCAACTCTGTCACTCTCAGGAGCACAAACTCCAAAGTAGGGCCCACTGGCAAGGCACCAAACTCCAGAGCTATCTGCCCTAACCATAGGACCTGGGTGTCTCCAGAGCCCTCAGGAGACCCACTATTTGAGGTAGTATCCACTTTGGCAGTGTATGAGATCCTGCTGAAATGTGTATAAGTGTTACCTCTGGGATGACCTCCCGACTCACTCTGAAGTCCCTTAGCCATATAAACTCATTTGTCTTTACCTTTTCCCCCTTTTATTCGAAGTCTTTTTCCAGTTGCATTGCTAATTGGTGCTTGGGAGTAATCCCTCGGTGCCAGGGAGGCTCATCCCCGGGAGTCAAGTCCCATGCTGGGGGGAGGGTAATGCATTTATATGCTGGGTTGGTTTAGAGAGAGGCCACATATGAGCAACAAGGAAGCGCTCAGGAGGCAACTGTTAGGCACCCCACAACACTAGACTAAAAAACTTTTGTTTTTAATCTTTATTGTGGGGAATGTTGAACATACACAACAGTAAGCAGAATATTATCATCAACCCTCCCATGCCCATCACCCACCTCCAAAGACTATCAACCCTCTGGCACTCCAGCCCTATATACATCCCCATCTTCTTCTCCCTCCTCCTATATTATTATTATTTTCTTTTCTTTTTAATATTTTTTAATTTTAGTTTTTAAAGAAGCTTTAGATTACATAAATGCTACATCAAAAATGTAGGGGATTCCCATAAACCTCCCCTTTTCCCCCTCCCACACTTTCCCACATTAACATCTTTCATTAGTGTGGTACATTGGTTACCTCCTATATTAATTTGAAGCAAACCCCAGATATTCTATCTCAATGACATTTTAAGGAAAGTTTACTGAAGCTCAGAAATTCATACACTCGAGGAACAAATATTTATTGAGCTCGTAGTGTGCCAGGCACTTCTCTTAGTTCATGAGATACAGCAGGGAACAAAACAGAAAAATCCTTGCCCTCATGGAGCTTAAATTGTAAAGGTAAAGAGAAACAATAGACACGTTAAATAAGTAAAATATATGGTATATTCAATATTGACAAATGCTGAGGAAAGGAAACAAATGAAATGTCAGGGGCAAAAACTGAAATTTTAGATACAGAGTGTGGCTAGAAAACGCCCTTACTGAGATAGCTTTTTAGTAAAGACCTCCAGGAAGTGAGGAAGCTAGCTCTGCAGCCCTCTGGAGATAGTGGGGAGGTGGGGTGGTAACTGTGGGCAAAAGTAGTAGGAAGCACAGAGGCTTAAGGCCAGAGCATTCCTGGTGAGTTTCAAGAACAGGGATGGTATGTGCTTGTTTCTTCAGTGCAGAGTCATGGACTGGGAAGCTTTACATCAGGGTACCTTTCCTGACAATAATGACAATATCTTCTTCGGAGGCTATGTGAAAGTGTGATTTCAGTTTTTGGCACATTTTGTAATAGTTTCCAAGAGGTGTTTAGGCCTAAATCTGACTTTAAAATTCTTAGGTAAATGGGAATGTGATTTTGAAGTTGGAGCCTGTTTTTCTGTGACTCTCTGGTCCTGTTGGAGAATTTTGGGTTGATAATTCCTCATGAAGTTAGCAGAGGTGATCAAACTGGTTGTTATTTCAGCTTATAATAGAAGGTGGGAACAAAGTTAATATTTTTTTTATTAAAGAAGTTGTGAGCTTACAAAGCAATCATGCATAACGTGCAGAATTCCCATACATCACCCCTCTGCCAACACTTTGCGTTGTTGTGGGACATTTGTTACAGATTTTGAAAGAACGTCATCAAAATGTTACTACTAACTATGGTTCATAGCATATACTTGGTATATTTTTCCATGCACCTCCCTTTTATTAACACCATATATTAGTATTGTACATTTGTTATAGTTCATGAGAGAATGCTCTCATATTTGTACTGTTAACCACCTTCCATCATCCAACACACGGTTCACTGTGTTATACAATCCCGTGCCTTGTACAATTCATCCAAAGTGAACACTCAGTGGTCCCTGTTTCATTGCAGAGTTGTGCAGTCATTGATTGCCTCAGTAAATTTTTGAACATTTTCCTTAGTTATGGCTAATTGATTTTTTTATGGTCTATAGCATACATTTGGTATATTTTTTCCATACCCCCTTATTATTAACACAATACCTTCTTTGACATTGATGCAAGAATATTACAATACCGCTGTTAACTATAGTCCATAAATTACATTAATTGTATATTTCCCATGCATGTCCTTATTCTTACAACCTTGTAATAGTGATGTACACTTGTTCTGGTTCATAGAAAAGAACATTTTTGTATTTGTACTATTAATCACAATTCTCATTCACCTCTGGATTCACTGTCATTCAATCCCTAGATTATTCTCTTTTTCTATTGACATTTACATCCCTAGACTATCCCTGTCAGCCACAATCCCATTTATAAACCAGCTGTGTTATACTCACTATAATGTGTTACCAGAAATTGTATCCATTTCCACACTTTTACAGTCAAGCTAATTAAAAATTCTACATACATTAAGCATCAGTACCCCTTCTCACCCTCATCCTATCTCCTAGTAACCTATACTCTAGGTTTTAACTCTATGTGTTTATTTTTTGTATTTAGTTCATATTCGTGAGACCATACAGTATATGTCCTTTTGTGTTTGGCTTATGTCACTCAGCATAATGTCTTCAAGATTCATCCATGTTATCATATATGTCCAATTTCATGTCTTCTTACAGCAGTGTAGTATTCCATCGTATGTATAAACCACATTTTGTTTATCTATTCATCCATTGATGGACACTTGGGTTGTTTCCATCTTTTGGCAATTGTGAATAACGTCACTATGAACATCAGTGTGCAAATGTCTGTTTGCGTCACTGTTTTCGGGTCTTCTGGATATATTCCTAGTGGAGGGATTGCTGAGTCATATGGCAGTTCTATATTTAGCTTCCTGGCAAACTACCAAACTATCTTCACAGAGGCTGCACCATTCTACATTCCCACCAGCAGTGAAGGAGTGTTCCTATTTCTCCACATCCTCTTCAGCACTCACTGTTTTCTGTGTTTTAAATGACCATTCTATGAGGTGTGATAGGATATCTCAATTTAGTTTTGATTTAAATTTCCCTAATAGCTAGTGATATTGAACATTTTTTTATGTGCTTTTTGGCCATTTGTATTTCCTCTTTGGAGAAATGTCTATTTAAGTCTTTTGCCCATCTTTAAATTGGACTGCTTGCTCTTTTATTGTTGAGTTGTAGGATCTCTTTACTTAGCATGGAAATCAAACCATTATCAGATGTGTGGTTTCCCAAAATTTTGTCTCATTGAGTGGGCTGCCTTTTCACCTTCTTGATGAAGTCCTTTGAATCACAAAAGAATTTAAATTTGAGGCGGTCCCATTTATCCATTTTTCCTTCTGTTGCTCATGCTTTGAGTGTAAAGTTTAAGAATCCAGCACCACCAAGGTCTTGAAGATGTGGGAACAAAGTGGATTTTAACCAGGTGTCTCAATCACTTCAGTGGATTCTGTGAACATTCACTCTCCAGCAAGCAAGCCAATTAATGTATCAATCTTTTAGTACCTTTAGTTATCTCACTTCCTGACTTAGAGAAAATGAAACTGCCTAAGGGATAAACATAATTCCTTTCCTCTTAAGTTTCTTTTATTCTTAATCTTTAGATTGTGAATGTCTTATGATATAGTTTCAAGAACAGTGAAATTCATAATTTTTACAAGATATAGTCAGAAGAAAAAAAATAGGTATAAATAGGAAAGAATTATAGCTCTATCAACATCCTAACCATCTTGAGAAACTTCATCAGTCAGATTAGTTTTAAGCATACACATACATACACAGGCAACTACTACTGCTCATGCTGTATGGCATTCATTCACTCACAAAAAGTACTTGATTGACGTGGAGACCTGGTATTTATGAGAACTTGGCTGAAATGTCCAATTTGACATTCATTGTGTGAAGCATAATATGCTAAGTACCTTTCATTGTACTTCAGTATTTATCTGGTAAAGTTCTCCACTTTACTTACTGAGCTAGAAGAATGAGGACAGTTAGAAACAGTTTATCCCAGTCCTCTCTGATCTACCCTCAAGGGCAGGTTGAGTTGAACATGCAACTCAAGTTCTTAAAATAAAAAAGGGAAAGAGCTCTTTGTTTGCACAATACAAAAAGAAGGGGAGCACCCTCCCCTCACCAACTCCACATGAGCTTGGGAACCCTTGATCCTATGGCAGAACACAATCCCTTTCTCAAGTGTTAACTTTTGGCATGGAGGTGATGAGCGGTGTTAGTTGTTTCTTCAGTGGAGCCAGCTGAATAATTGAGTCAGATCTCAAGTCATCAGCCAGATGGGGAAGATGTTCCTGAAGAAGTTCACGTATGTCACCAGATCTTCATATAGGTTGCTCTTGTCCTACTCTAGTAAACAGATGCGGAGCCCTCACCAGTTCCTTTCCCCCAGGTTTGCTACATCAGAAGTGGGGCTCATTTCCAGTTGACTCATTTATTCCTGCAAGGGACCCATCAGAAAAAGGAGTCTAATTATTAGTTGCTCAACTGAATTATCTTGCATAGGGAGACAAAATTTTAATAGCATTAGCAATTAAAATATTCTTGTAGACATGCTTGTTGATCAGTTCATAAATGTAACTTTTGTTTTCTTATTATAACCCTTGAAGTTCATATGCAAATGTTTGCCTTCCTTATCTCACAAGATAAGATTAGCACCAATCCTGTGCCATTATGCTTTATTCTTCTCTTATGTCAAACATGCCCAAACATGGCAGAATACAGGCTAAATGAGTCCAGGATGGCAGGGGACTCTTAGATAGTTTAGTGATCATTGACCATTTGCCTCCTCACCTTCCTGCCCCTTCCCTCTTCCCCGCTGCCCCCAACACTGAACATATCCACTCTCCATCCTCTCTATCCTGTTGTGCAATCTGGTCTCCTCTGGATTCTGACTGTGTTCAGCCCATAGGAGGCAGCGGTGGGAAATTGGAGGAGGGAGGAGATTGGGATCTTTCTTCTCTGTTCCCTTCCTACTTTCCTGTGCCATCTTTGGAAGGGGCAGTGTCCTCCAAGACAGGTGGCCCGTCCTCTACCGTTCCAGTTCCCACTGGGCTCTGGTCACTCTATTCCTCTCCTCTCTCCTTGGGTCCTTCAGCTCTCAGCTATGGTGGTTTCTGGGTGACTCGCCATCTCTTCTTGGTTCCCTTAACCTTGTCCACTGCTCTATAACTAGTCCCTTCTTTCAAGTCTCCTCATTGGAACCGTTTGAGTTGAATTGTGTCCTGCACAGACCTTGACTGATAGAAGTGAGGATATTGGGGTAGCAGAAATCTGCAGGAAGTAACAGTGATGATGAGTTCATTGCAGGTTACACTTCTCCTTGCTCAGTCTTTTTTGTGGAGCTGGTGATAGAGAAAACTAGTGGTAGCCTCAGCAGTACACATCAAATGCCTATGGGGAGGTTTTCCTGGTTTTTGAAAACCATCAGTCAGTACTATCTGTGGCATGTTCTGCATGTCAAGGCCCCAAGCTGGTAGTAGGTACATAAAAAGATATTTGGGAGTTCAGGAGGCCCTTCAGTCTAGTTCCTCATATTTTGGTAAGCAGTTTGAGGGTAAATAGGATAAATGACTTGCCCAAGATCATGTCTAATATGCATTAAGGGACTAGACTCTCAACTCCAGTAGGGAAGAGGCTATCTGCCTTTTGCTCTATTGTATTCCTAAAACCTGCTATTTAATATTAATGGTTAACATTAATGAGCACTTACTCTGTGCCAGATTGTTCTAAGGGCTTTGACATTTAATCATCCCCATCTACCCACCCAACCCAAAAAATAAAAAAATCCAGGCAGGTACTATATATGAGGAAACCAATACCAGGTCGCACCACGCAAGGTCATACTGCCAGTGAGTCGCAGCACTAGGATTTGAGTGCAGGGGTCTGGTCTTCTGAATGTATGTTCTTAACCACTATTATGTGCTTAG
>JAQZBX010051908.1:0-19262 GCA_029593785.1 Cabassous unicinctus | reverse complement strand
AGTCAAATAAACAATTCAGTGGCATTGACTACATTCATAATGTTGTGATATCATCAGCACCTTCCATTACCAAAACTTTTCTATCAACCTAATCAGAATTAAGCATTAATTCCCCATTCTCTACCCTCCCACCCTGGCCCATGGTACTTAGTTTTTATTCCTCTATACTTTTCTGTATGTTTGAAATGTATCAACAGAGTAATAATGCAATAAACTAAGATCAAATCATTTTAATTTAAACAACTGACTTAATATAAAATAAAATTATATATATATATATATATATATATATATATGAAAATAGTTTGAAAGCAACGTATCTCAATTCTGACTGATTCTTAGAAGTTATCTGTTTCAGTTCTTGACCCTCTGACATTTTCAGTGTTACAAATCAGTTGCCTGTTATATATGATCTTTTAACAAATCACCTTTAAGCTTTGCTGATTCAACTTGTATGACTCTGCAAATAAAGGTTTTAAGCAAAAGTATAAATTTAATTGATTGAAGCAAGAAAAACTTAAGTGTACTTTGGAATTGAAATCTCCCACAGATTTAAATAACTGATTAGGAAAGAAAGAATAGAAGAGTAGAATTTCCTGTAATGATTTTGAAACTCCATGGAAGAGAGAAACCACCACAGTGAAAATGTTAGATGCTACTCTTTAAAATAAACAAAATCCAAACCTCTGGATTCCATTCAATGTTGAAAATCACAAAACACTAAATGTAGAACCAAGTTTGTTAAAAAGGACCACTGCTTTTGCTGTTTTTATTACCATATTATAAACTTTCTAATTTAGAGAAGTTGATTTGAAATTTTTAAAATAAGCATTTTACAAAAGTTTTACAATCACCTTTAAGGCATTGCCACAAGTCTCAATTTTCTAATTGACTCTTTGTATGTTAATAAGCTTGGACCTATTAATATACACATTAAATAATGCTCTAATATGTTTTACTGCTTTAATTTAATAGAACTACAGCAAAGCACATATAGAAAGCCATTCATTCACTCATTAACATGGCTAATAAACATTCATTTTTCCTATGTTCCGGTGGGTTTTAAAGAAAGAGATGAGTGAAAAAAATTTTAACTCACATAAACCTCTATATGGAGAAGGAAAAGCAAATGAGAATTGTCCTCTGGGTAAACATTCTCCATTATTATGACACACTAGATCATTCTATATAGGATTAATATTATTTCTTGTCTGTACTGCAAAATAGAAACAGAATAAGAACTGATTAAAAAACTTTCTAATTTCAGATCAACAATTAATTTCTTGTGCTGGAAAAAAAACACAGCTTTTTTTCTGTCAAATTGAACTAGTCATTGGGACAGCAGAGTCACTAACAGTTTTTATGAGAAATGTGCGCTTACTCAGGGATTAGCTGGTTGGACAGACACAAAATAATATCTGTCTAATCCCTGGAGATTTTATTGGATCACTCCAAGCAGAAATGATTACATTGTTCACTGACAATTTAAAGCACTTGCAAAATACAGTTTTGTATTATAATTTTTGAATAAAACATATTTTATCTACCCCAATAATAATCACTAACATTTGAGTAGCACTTCAGAATAAACCAATTCTGTTTTGCAAATAGCAACTCATTCCAGTCTCACATTAACCTTTTTATCTCCATTTTAGGACTAAGTAAATTGAGCCAAAAACTAACTTGTTCCAGGTCACACTGTTGATAAGATGTAGAATGAGGTTAAAAAATAATTCCTGTACTTAAACAGAATAGGTACTCAAAAATATTGGTTGAATGAATGAGATAAAATTTTAAGATGAAAATTCAAGACCCTGGTCTTCCCGTAATCAAAACCAAATGAACAAATATTCATCTGATATCTGCTATGGAAAGGCACAGCATTTAATCACATATTATGGCATGAGTGGAGATCCAAAAAAGACAAGGAATTATTAGTAACGATGTGACCACCCCTTTTCAAAGTGTCAGTGTTTTAACGCATCTTTCTTGCCCCAAGAACCCACTGTCCTTTCACTCAGTGAAATTTCTGGATAGATTAGAGGAGATAGTACAAATAAGAGAAAGAAAATATATTATTCCATAGAGGTAGAAGGGAAGCAAAACCCAGATCCAAAGATAAGGAATGAGTTGATGTGGCACAGATGAAGAAGAAAAAGAGAAATCTCCTCATCACAAGTAATTCAGAATCTGGTAATGGCTCTTTGGGAAAACTCGGGATTTGTGCCTCACTGAGCCACGATGAGAGGGGCTCAAGGAGAGTTTGATCGAGTCATCCAAGTGAAGAATATTGGAAGAATAGCATAGAGGGAGGAGAAAAAGAAAATAATTCTGTATCTTAGCTCATTCCTAGGAGGCAAGAGGTGCATTGCTTAAAGAAGATAGCTTATAATGTAGAAAAGGATAGAGGGAAAATGAAAAGGATCTCTCATCCTCTACCAGCCATCAATACCCAAAGTCAGAGGAGTTGTATACAGACCCAAATCAGCAACCATTGCATCTTCCTGGAACAGGTATTCTAAATGTGTGTAGCCCAGTCTTCCCCTTGTCTTGTCAATCCCATTAATTACTGTCTACACTGCTCACTCACAAGATACCAAAGTAGCATCATTAGTGACTTCTAAGTCTTGAATAGAAAAATTGAAAGGGAAATTTTTCAAGAAAAATCATTCAAACTAATTAATAAGAAACAAATACAAAAGTAAGAGCATGTGCTATGTCTTGTGAAAAGAACACTAGAAAGAAACAATACATCAGCCTCATGTATCTAGGGACACCCTGCATTTATAAGCCACAGTGGTAATATTTTTGTTGTTTTTGTTGATTTGTTTTGTTTTTAATTCAAGGAAAAAACATGAACCTCAACAAGATATTTGGCACTGGGTAAAGCACAGCATAAAATTGCAAAATAAATAATACTTGTCTTTAAGGATTTTACCATCTCATGGAGGAGATATAAATTTAACTAAAAATTATGGCAGTGGGGGCTAAAATTCCAGTACAGAGTTTGCCCTTGAGTTTAAATAGAGAACAATCCAAGATGTTAGCAACAAATGTTAAAATGGCAGTCTATTTCATAAATGAGTCTACATAGTAAACAATGAAAGGGATAGGGATATCAAATGGTGCTATTTTAATAGAAATAAGGAATGAAGGAAAAGGAAGATGATACATTTAATCTGCTCTGAGCTGAGCAGACCAATTCTCAAGGACTGCCTTGAGACCTGCTTCATCACAGAGTTGATGGCATGTTCATTTGCTGGAGCAATACTTTACCTAGGTCTTCAAGGAGCAGTCAGGTGACAGGGACAAACAACATAGAAGTCCAGTTTATTGATGAGAAGCACTGAATGTCCATGGTCCAAGACACTGCCATGCCCACTGTTCTCATGATAAAGGCTCAGGCTAGGTGAGGTCTGAAATGTGGGTGACAAAGGTAGAGAAAGACACATTCCAGAAAGTGAGCTGCAGTGACAAGACCATGGCCATCATCATGCTTATCCTCATCAAGAGAATCGAACATCCTGGGAGATGCCTGACGTATGCATGTGGGCATTTGTAAGAGGTGAAGTGTTTTCTGTGCTCATTCGTCATGGTGCTATGTTCCATTCCCTTCTGGTATCTGCACAGAAAGCTGGGCATTACCTCACATGAGCTGGTAGATACATGCTTAACTCTTTAAAAGTCAGAAACCACTCTGACCATTGAGTTATGTTGGGTAGTCAGAATTTGAGAATGTAATTAACACCACTGAATGGTATACTTGAAAGTGGTTAAAATGGGAAATGCTATGTCGTATATATGACCACAAGAATTTTCTTTTAAAGAAGTAATGGTCTAGTGGGTAGAAATAGATCAAGAAGTCCAATGCACTGTGATGGGAGTCAGATAGGGAGTACAAAGTGAGTCTCTTGGCCCATCTTGGAGGTTGAGGAAGGCTCCCTGGATGAAGGGCCATGTAAGCTAAGATGTAAGGGAAGAAGACAAGTTAACAACGTGAAAGGGGAAGAAAGAATCATAATAGAGGAATGTGCACAGGACTGCTCACTTCTGAAGCTGCAGGGAAAGGCAGGGGAAATACTCTTTTTAAACACGTATCACTTCTTCCCATTACATTCCTTTACATCAACTGAAAATAAATAAGTACATACTTATTTTAAGAATATGAACCCTTAAGCACATACTCGTATTATGGATAAGAATTCTTAAGAATATCATTTATTAAAAATCATGAACCTGCAAGGATTTTCAATAATTCATTTGTCTCAACTCCCTAAAATGTTTGCATTATTAAAGGTTGTTCTCTGTTTAACACTATAGTAAGAAAGTAAATGGGCCACAATAGACTAAATAAACAATTAACTTCTTTACTTCATTCATTCATTTAATTATTATACAAATATTTAATGAGTTCCTACTATTGCTCAGCATTTCTCTCAAGATGCTTATCACAGTAGTGGAGGGAAGGAAAGATTGGCACTAACACAAGTAAACAACTAAATAAAGCACGTAACACTTCAAATATAAACTTTAAGGGCAAAGCAGAGCAAATGATCCATAAACCTAAGAAGATCAGGGCACATAAAAAAGTTCATTTAAATCCTTAAAATACTGCTGAAATCAAACCAGAATACACTAACAATTCCTTCTAATAAATGGCACTATTATCTTTTCTTTACAATTTACCATAAAGCCACAAGTCACAGGATATAATTTCTAGAATTGGACTCATTAGATTATTTGGAATAACCAGCCATTCTATTATGTGAGAAGCAGAGTGAGGGAGGGTCTCTAAACCTCGTTACCCCATTCTCTAATGGGATGAATTTCAATAAGTTAGTTAAACTTCTAAGAACCTCACTCCTTCTTTTACAATATGGAGATAAAATGACAATATCAGACTTGTTGAGCTGTTTTGAGGCTTAAAATGAGTTAGATCACGTTAAATGAATTAATTCATATCAGGCTCTTAGAGTAGTGCCGAGGATGGCATGTTGGCCACCCATATTGAAACTCCATGAGATTTATGAATGACTTCTACTTTCTTATGGCTTCGATAGCTACCATGCAAGAGCTATTCTTCGCTGATCTGAATCAGCTTCCAGATGGTAAAAAGTTGATTTCCTCTTAATAATCCTGCCTGGTTAAATCCTGACGGAGTTTTCTTTGTTATGGTAGAATCAGGGATTTCTGTGAAAGCTGCTTGTGCATCTCATTTAGTAACCGACCCATCCGCATGGAGATGCCACGCAGACATTCACACGCCAGACCTTCTCTCCTCCCTATAAGTGTTACTTGGTGGCTGCAGAATCAAGACAGGAACCTCCTCCCTCCTTCCTGGCAGCCTCCCTGCTCAGGCCCTGCTTGTTGTGTAGAGTGGAAAGAGCCCATGGACAGGGGCCTTGAGTGAGACTGCCCCACGCACAGGTCAGTTTCCTGAGGTGGGCAGCCCTGGTACCAGTGTGGGATACAGGCAGGCATTCAGCTGATATTGCTAGGCATCGAGAAGCTCGACACTGGGATTCTTTCTCCTTTGCCGTTTATGTCATGATAGCTTTGGAATCAATCCCTGCCTCCTCAATCTGGGCTGTTACCATTAAGTTCATTTGCCTTTTACACAAGGGAACTGGAGAAAAGTATACTTGGGTGTTCCGTTACTCCCCTTGAGACAACACATAGCAGCGGTATCCTCATAGAGAAGGGCAGCACTCATACTCATTCCAAAAGTTACATGCATGGCCACACATCAGGGGACTTGGTAGGATTTTATAGGTGGAGAGGATGCTCAGTGCCACTTGTCCACTGGTTTCCAAGAGAAACTTTCAGATGCTCGCCTCATGCTGACTGCTCTCCACAATTGTGGAGCAAGCATCCTGTTGGTTAATGACCATCAGTGGTCCGTGTTTCTCAATCAGGTAGAATGGCACAGTTGCAATTCCTGAAGCATGATACAGTTGGTCTCTATCTGCCTTCCTCCCACGGACCAAAACAGAGACCGCAAACTTGGGTCAGTAGCTCTTCTCTGCAGACCCAAACCTTCCCTCCGATGCACTGGGCCAAGTCGAATCTGGGGACCAGGACATCTTAGTAAATCCACTTGACTTGCCCAGAGATATAAGCTACAAGCTTTTTATCAGTTAAAAAACATAACCATGATATATTGATCTTCTTTTGTCTATGCCTGTCTCCCACTGGTTCTGAGCCAGATAAGTAGAAAGGATGAGAAGGATGACATCTATTTATCTCCTCCAATTTCAACAATTAGCTCTTCAAGAAAAGTAATTTTAAAACGGAGGAATCTTATCTAAAATCTATGAGAATCAGTAAAAGACTAAAAACATGACTAAGAAAATGGAATCTCTACCAGGAACCACCTTTGCACTATTTTTTAAAAACATATATAAATAAGCCAAATCTGCAAATGTGATGTAGATAAGACAATATGCATAGGTAAGTTATTATATATTTATTAATGAACGTGAGAAAATAAATGGAATAAGCCATTTAAACAAGTAATTGAGTTTGCAACTTAAAACATGATGCTTTAGTAACACAAATGCTGAAGCCATCTTTTCTCCTAATTTGCTATTAAGGGACAACTTATGTCTGAGGATCAGGAGGTACCCATTTTCAGAGGAGCTGATATCAGCAGTGATCATCTTTCACACACTACATATTCCACTCCTCATATCTAAGAGAAAATGGCTCATTTTTTTGAACGAATGGATGAGAAATGCAAATGTGAACTCATTTATATCTATGTTTAACACATAATGGAATAAAACTTCTTCTTTTGCCTTACATAGCATTTTGTACCTTATCAACCACCATTAAAATGCATTAAATGACTCTAATAATGATGCACAATTGACCTGCCCAGTGCCTCGGCATTCCTAATCATGTCTAATTTTCTGTCTGAAAACGAAGAGCAGCCTCATTATCAAACTACTAACTTCGGGTCCTTTAAAGTATAAGAACATTAATCAGTTTCAACTCTCCATTTTATGAACTTATATGCTTCTGGTTGAAACTATCAGTGACATAATTTCATGTGTGCCTGAGATATTAACAAACCCTAGGCTTGATGAGTTAGGCACCCCTTATGTCTGTGATTCCCCACAGTATGGATCTGTAATATATTCCAATGTTTCTAACCTTAAAATATCAACTGAAATTAGAAAACCTGAGTTTAATCTAGTCAATTAAGATATATGTGCTATCTCCAAAGAATATATAGCGTGAAACTGTCTATATGGATCAAAGAAAAAGATTGCCTGATATTTAATATGAACCTTCCCTCTAATTTTAAATATAAATTAGAACTAACAAAGAATAAAGTTTATTAACAATTTAAGAGACTACCCCTTGATTTCTGAAGAAATCAAACCCCTCTCTCATTTTCCCACAAACTCTGCCTAAGATTATCATGCTATGGTAGAGGCAGGGGGTACAGGACAGGTGAGAGGTGAGGATGGAGAGAGCAAGACAGAAGGTCATGGAAGGAAAGCATCTGCTTCGTGTTTAGGACTTTGGCCTCTCTTTTACAGGCTGGCATTTTCCTATGTGCCTTTTCTAGGGCAGTAAAAGATGTTTTGTCAAACAAAAGAAATTGCTTATCAAAAAATTTGGGGATATCAAACTATTTGGGCAAACATTAATGAGATTTCTTTATTCCAGGATTTCTAAGAGCCCTTAACATGCAAATGACTATTTCTCAGCAGCAATGATTTTGTAATATACTCTACAGAGTTTCTCATTTTCATTTGACCATGGAATGCTTTTTCAAGAGAACATTTCTTTATAGAAGTTGGCAACACAGAATGCACTTCGGGTGTGTTTGGGCAAGTGAGTTTGATAGGCTTTAATCTCAGGAGGGATATGACCTGACATGCATTTGAGATAGATTTCTCAGAGGACTGTGTGAAAAGAGGTTGTAAGGTGACAGTGTCAAGACAAGATGACTGAGCCAGAGAAAAGGCAGTAGTCCTGGGGTAAAAGAGGAATATAAAGATTAGCATCTATCTAAGTGAAAACATTGGCATCACTTGTAATTGATGGTTGTGTTGAGGGGATAGATAATAGATAACTCCTAGGTTTGAAGTTAAGATGACTGAATGAATACTGGTGCCAAGAATCAAGATAGGAATGACAGAAGGAGTATTGTAAACAAATACACAAACACAAGTAAATTAGAGTATATAAAGTTTTTTCATGCTCGTTACTTTATCCAGTGCTCATAACAACTCTAAAAAAGACACAGGCATCATATATACACTTTTTATTTTAAAGATGAGGAAAATGGGATCAGAAATTTAATAACTCAAAGAATGTAAGCTAATATCAAATATGCAAAGTAAGATGAGACTTTTTCCCCTAAAATCATCTCTCATTAAAGGGGGAATTTTCCTGTAATCAGGTTCTTAGAAAATGTTTCAAAGTACAGGGCACTGTCTACTTTCTTCTGAAGAGATTGCATTGCCCTGAAATGCCCTCAGTCAATTTTGGGTGAGATGCTTCTAGAGCTCACCTGAATGAGTTGATTAAAAAAAGGGAGGGCCAAGAAATGTAACCCAGATTTAGGATTAATTCTTAGGGTTATGTTCTAATAGTTGCCACTGTTAAAAGTTACTATATATAAATCTTTTAAATATTTCTTTGAAACTCTATAAAATGAGCTGTTACATTTGTGAGATCATGACACACCTACAACACAGATCCAAAAAGAAACTTTTCTTCTTATGTTATACAAATGGTGTTTAGAGATTAATATACAACTTGTAATGGCAAGATCATATGCAAAAATAAAATCTGCTACATTTTAAATCAGTGTAGAAGTTGATATCAATGTAGAAAGGACAGAGTCACAAAACTGTATTAGAAGATCCAAAGAGTGGCTCTAAATGTTGAAGTTGTGTGTGAAGAGTTTGAATGACACTGTTTCAGGAAATGTGAGAAAAAGCAGTTTTACTAACATACCCTATAATTGCATATGTGATCTGAAGTATGTATGGGTAAATTAAAATTTAAAGTATTATAAATATGCCATAGATTTTCATCTACATCTCAAGAATTATACACATAGACTGGCCAAAAATATTAGTTCTTCTTATTGAGACAGTATGAGAATCATCTTTTGTGCTGAGGTGCCTTAGAGTTGGGTTTATTTGAAATTTGGACTCTGTCTCATTCTTCTCTATTACCAACTGTTGCCACTGACCCAAGAGATCCTTGACCACACTCAACCAAAGCTGAAATTGGGAAGTGTAGAAGTTTGATATTGTTTATGAATTCCAAAAATAGATCCTGGATAATGTTTGTAAACTGGTCTGTTCCTAATAGATGAGATTATATTGGATTCAGAGGTTTCACTTTAGCTTCATTAAATAATGACTAATGCTTTGATTGGGCCAATTCAGTGAGATTTTGAGTCCCCGCCCACTTGATGGGCAGGGACTCATAGAGAAACCACACTGCAGAGAAGGGAGGTCAGAGTTTTAATGCTGGAACCCTGGGAAGAGAGATGAGTCTGTTCACCTGATAATCTACAGCTGACCCTGTGGAGAGAACAGAGCAGCTGAGCCTGGAGAGAAATGAGCCCCGGGAGAGAGAAGAGAATTATCCCAGCCTACAGCTGATAATGGAAGAAGCTGGGACCATGGAGCCTTAAAAGGAAGAGGAAAGCTGAAATTGGCAGCCATCTTGCTCCAACACCTGGCAACAGACTTTGGTGAGGGAAGTAACTTACATCTTATGGCCTGGTAACTATAATCTTCTACCCCAAATAAATACCCTTTATAAAAGCCAACAGATTTCTGGTATTTTACATCAGCACCACTTTGGCTGACTAATACAGGAAGCTAACACAGACAGTAAAACAATCTGGATGTTTAGGAATGACCTACACTTGTACAGACTCCCTAAATCTTGTCATGAAGATTTCCAAGTTTTCTTCCTTAATTGGGAACAAGGCCTCCAGAAAATCAGAATCTGTATGTCATAAAAATGTTCCTGTTACTTGAGGTGTTAATGGTGAGATAGTATGATGGTATGAAAATAGACCTAGGCTTGAAGACAACTGTGATCCTCTAAAAGTGACTTATCTCCATTGGGAGACAGCTCTCCATGGGTATCTCACATTTCTTCACATCCAGAGGAAAGAAGAGATATAATGTTTTCTGCCCATAATAAAAGATTCAGAACCTCTAAGCTCAAGGATCTTCTCCTATAATGTAGCCTGAAGCATATGCATGTGTCCCCCTGTGGGAATTGAGGCTTAGGGAACAGGTGCACAAATGCTGATACATTGGATACTGCTATTGCTGTGTGCAGTCAACTGTCCTTTATCTCTGTCCAGGAGTCTTGTGTCTTCCACCAGTATCCATGAAACTGTGGCAAACTAACAAAGTTTGCAAGTAGAGTAAAATCTCAGACCTTTTACAATTCTTGAAAATCTCCATATTCCTTCCTGTCTGCATCTGAAAAAGAAGGGCTTGGGCTAGATGATCTTTATTTCCCTCTCCAGGTTGATGATTACATATAATTTATGTAAGGAATATAAATGACCTTGGCAAAAACAATACTCACGTTTTCATTGTTTAATGACTCAAAGTTATTGATCCAAAAGAATTTTACATCTAAAGCCTTGATATACATTCTTTCCTCATTCCTAAAAAATAATGACTTGCATGCTTTCCATTTACTTTTCAAAACACAACCTGTTATATGCAGTTAAAACTCCAACTCTTGAACATATCAGATTGATTTGTAATCACCCTCTCTCCTCAAAAAGCCCTCCTGCACATTTACCTCCTCTAAAAAGCCATTCAATAGCTTTGCTTTTTCTATTGACAGCATATCTGTGAGATCTTAAACCAGTTGGTCTATTGTTTCAATTCCAATGAGAATAGTCCCATGAAAATATTATGTTCCACATGTAATAAGAAAAATCTGTCACTCCTCTTTGGCAAAAATTTCTCCAGAAGAATAGGAAATGTATTCATTCATTTAGTAAGTAGTTATTGAGTACTTACTATATACCAAGAGCTGTAATAGATATTACAATATAAACATGATTACTGCCTTCATAAAGTGACCAATAAAATAAGAGAGTGTATAATCTAATGATATCTCTTATAGCCTTCATTTCCTTGGAAAACAGAAAAAATATTGTTTTTTAATATATTAACAAATATCATTGAATAATAGCTGAATGAATGAAGGCATGAATAATGAATGAATAAATACAAGTATGCACACAGAGGAGAATCCAGGCTATGCATCAATTATATGTTTTGGCAGCCTGGGGATTTCTGGAATCATTTTAGATCAGTAATGTTAATGAAAACTCATTTCTTTGCAGGAAGTAAAATTTAAATTCTAATTGCATTAAAATCCCCAGGCTAATACATCTTACCAGGGATGCACATAGCAACTATCAAACTAACACTTAAGCTCACCCAGCCCCAGGTCAGTGATTTTGGAATTTCTTCTTATAAAGTAGGCAAAGGTGCACCTGAGGATCTATACAAGGCAAGACTAAACCCCATCATGGCTCTCTCACAGCTCAGTTTTATGTACTGACGCCACAAGCCAACCCAGCTCTGAGCTACGCACTGAGACTTTGTAGATTTTCATTTGAAAACACAACAGACTTTGCATCCAGAAGAGTAGGCTGTTGCTTTGATTTGATTATTGATCAAGTAGTAAGAAGGGTGATTGGATCTTTTTCTTCCTCTTGTTACAGACATCCAAGGGTCATCAAACTGCTTATTGCACTGAGAATGGGAAGTCAGGTTCCCTAGAACTGGAATAGAACTAATATTATGCAGTGAGTGTTTGCAAGGGGCTGAAGCTCTAAGACATTTTTTTAATCATGAATTCATGCACTCTGCAACCACTAATTTGGTGCCTGTAATAGGGGCAGCACTGCCAAGGTAGGGAGGTAGTGGGAACACCACAAGGATGAGCGATGTCTGCGTGGACCCTCAGGAGTCTGCAGTGGAGAAGGGAGAAAGGTATACTCACCAGGAGCTATAAAGATGAGGTACAGGGTCCTCCCGGTGGCTAGGAGTTCAGTTAAGAACCAGGCAGTGTGAGCAAAAGTAATCTCAAGAGATAAAATCAACCATTGTCTATCTGATTCTTCAAGGCATAGATCAAATATCAGCGATCTTTCACATTGAGAGGGGCAAGGCCATTTTAGAAGATGAGGTTCCTCCAGAGCCTCTGACTGGCTTGTCCTTGTCTGCCACTTTTTAGTTTAATTCATTTACTCTAACTCCTGGGAAGGCAAGATGACATTGCCTCTGCCTTCAGGGCTTTTTAAAAATTTATTTATTTCTCCCTACCCCCTTGTTGTTTTGCACTTGCTGTGTCTGTTCATCTTCCTTTTTTTCTTTAGGAGGCACCAGGAGCCAAACTCGGGACTTCTGATGTGGGAGGGAGGTGCCTAATCGCTTGAGCCACTTCCATTCCCTATTTTGTGGTATCCCTTATTATGTTTTCCTGCATGTGTCTCTTGTTGCATCATCTTGTTGTGTCAGCTTGCCACACCTGCCGTCCATGCCATCTCACTGTCTTCTTAAGGAGGCACCGGGAACCGAACCAGGGTCCCATGTGGTAGGCGGGAGCCCAATTGCTTGAGCCACATCCGCTTCCCCTTCAGGGCTCTTAAAGTCTAATAAATAGGTGGAAATCGGCATAGAGAATAAAATGGTCCGTGTGTTATAAGTACGTGAAGGATGTAGGAGGAAGCTAACATTTCTATGGGGTTGTTGGAAAGGCTTTAGAGAGCTCAAGCTAGATCAGAGTACAGAGAAATGAGAGGATGTTCCTGCACAGGCAAGAAGGTGAAAACTTGACCTGAAGCTCAGCAACCTGCGGAAGTGGAATGGATACAGGTATCTCAGTACCCTGACCCCACCTGTGTCTGACTTCCCTAAACATCCCTATGTGCCCTGATAAGGTCTGACTTGTTTCAGTAGCATAACATGCTCTCTTCCTTACGTGTCCTCTCCTCAACTCTTAGCTTCTTCTTTAGTTTTAGACCATCTCCCTATTTGGTAAGTGTTGCCAGCCTTCATACATCACCCTTGTCCAACCCACCAACCTCATTGCTATCTATTTATCTGTAACTTTTACTGATCTAACCCAAGGAGAACATTGGTGTCTCCATCCTGGAACATCACTTCTGCAACCCTGATTCTTCTATGGTTGCCCAGAACACCTACATAATATCTTAATATTGTAGTCACTTTTTGCCGATACTGCTTTTTCTTAGAATCATAAATTCTTAAGAGTTGAAAAACACTTTTCAGTACATTAATTCCATACAGAAATTAAATTCGATTGGCATTTAAGTCACAAAAACAGTTGTGGACAATTTCTTATATTGCCATACTATTTAGTTGTCTAATATCTCTTCAGTTTAGGAACTATGATTTACATTTTATAAGTAAAATACATGAGGATGTGAGAATTATGAACTTGCCCAAAGACACTGCTAATAAGTGACTGAGCCAGGATCCCACGACATCTCTCTAATTGTAAGATATTTCTGAAAGAAAAAATTATTCTGCCTCTGTTAGATCACTGTCAGTGATGAAAAATACATTACTCTCTAATGCAATGGATTTTGGACCGTACAAGATTAAATGTAAATATTAATTTGTCAAGACAAGGGAGCACCTTGCCAGAACACAGCTCCAAATCTCAAAGGAGTAAGAACCTGGTGGGTGAGCCTTTCTTCAGGTGCTGGGGAGAAGCAAGAGTTAGGGATGGAAGAGGGACTCACCTAGAGACGGTCCTGATGTATCTACTCTAATCTTTTGAGAATGCGAGGAGTTGGAAGATTGTCTTCTGGAATGGAACTTGCCAGAGAGCCTGCATTGGCTTCAAATTGTGCTCAGAAGCATTGCAGGGAGTTCATTGGCCTGGGGAGTAAGTCTAGCCTGCTTCTTCTTCTTAGAAATATCTCAAGTAGTTTGATCCAGTTGGGACTCAGACCAATATCAATCACATATTGACTTTAGTCTTTGTACCCACACCAAGTTTCAATCTTGCTTCTCCAATCATATTTTTCCTAAAGTTTTATATTGCCCTCCACTTTACCGAAAACTTATACTGACTTCTACCAGTTGAATCAAATGCAGCCTGTCTTCTCTAACACCCATGTCCAATTTTTTAAACTTTACCTGTCTGTCTCGTTAGGTACTTTCCCAAGCCTAGGCTTAAACCTTAATGAATTCATTCCATGCTCCATTTAGACAGTCCTGACTCCCTGTCTTCTCTAAAACAGGGAAGCTGGCTCCAACCTTCCCTAGTGGAATAATGTATCAAAGAATCCCATGGCTACGCTTCCAAATGGAGACACTTGGGTCCTCCTTGGAAGAGGGAGAATATTGTCTTATGCACTCAACTTCAACTTCAGTTGCACAATTAAGTATGGCAGACAGAATGATGCTTGAGAGTCCTGAGAAATAACATGATGTTCAAGCAATACTCAGACTCTTTTCTTTCCCCTATGGAGCTATTTATAAAATACTTACTACCAGAATACTGTACGCCACTTAAGCAAAAAGAAAACTGCTCATGTTAAACTAACACTGGAATTACAGGGGACTTTTCTGAAAGCCAGCTATGACATAGACACATATTGTCCCTGTTGAATGGGACAGGCTTTGGCTCATAATTCCTGGTCTCAGTTCTACTTTTTGGATGAGCAAGGAGTAAATCAAATTATTTTTCTTGTATTTGAATACAACCATTATACCTCATCCCCTGCAGGCTAATATCTCCACTTTGTCAGCAGTTTCTCATACTACATGGTTTTCAGTCTCCTAAGGTACAGAAATTCTAGTTCTTAGGGTCTATCTTAAAAATCAATGCCCCAAAAAGAGCCAGATACTCCAGATGAGGACTGCTGTTAATCTCAGCACTACACTCCGAGAGAGCAACCTGAGATTATATTAGCTATATTTAAGGCTCAAAGAACACAACTGGCTTCCATGAAAACTAGGGGCAACTGAAACTTTGGATCATTTTACATTAATGTTGTTAAATACATATTCTCCATCCTGTGCTTGGGAGGTTGATTTTTTTTTAACATATCACCTTGTCTGTTTATTTCTATCATGTAATCCAACAGAAATAATTTTGACAAGGTTATTAAATTTATATGCAATACATAAAAGATTGTGTCATATACAAAACTGTTAAACATGCTTTCTGGGATTAGTAACCCTAGAAAAGAGAGAAATTGTTTAAATTGGGATGACATGATCTGAGTGAATTTATGGGGTTTTATAGTGATTACTACATTCTTTGCAAAACACTCATTTTATTCTTCCAGCTTAAAAGCCCTTTGCTAAGCTAAGTGTAACAATCTATACTGAGATCATAAGGATAACAATCTATAGTAGATTGAATTCACCCTTCCCTCAATTTTGGAAATTAGGCTCAAAATTGCCTATCTCTGGCTGTCTAGCATTTTGATAGACAAAGATATTTTTAAATGAATCCTGGCAGTGGTTCTTAAATTATATCTTCATACTCTTTTAGAACCTAGCAATTCCTCTGTTTGAATTTTGACTTAGGTAAGTAACTGTTTTCTCACCATCTGCTCACCTATCTGAATGATGAAGAGTCTATTCTTTCCAGTTTAAAATTCATTCTCTTACATGGATAAAAATGGAAGTAGTAAAGAATAGGAAGCTCTGGCTTTCTCACTGTTATTTTATAAATTCAGACTTATTTTGCCAAAAATGGGCCTATTGCATCCTTCTTGTTATTTTTCCTCTGTAGAGCTTAACATTTTTCAAAAACATCATCTCATTCTAGGCTTTATTATTCTTATATGTTTATTGTTCTTTTTTATTTTAATTCTTAGTTATGCATCTTTCCTTTGGTCTTTTTATGGTCTCATAAAAAGACTTTTTTATGAGACCTTTCAAATGTTTGCTTTATTACAGAACTACGAATATTCCCACAGAGAACTTTACTTTTCGATCTTCATCAGGGTCATTTGTAATTGTATTGTCAGTATTTGCCTTTGGAAAGTCATCTATCCTTTTCCAATTAATGCTCTCTTTTAGAATCATTGAACATGAGAATAAATCCCTTTTTTTAAACTTTTCTGAAACCTTTTTTAGAAAAGGCAGGGTTCCTATCTGGAGATGCCTAACATTTCTTTTTCTTTCCACTGTAAATCCTAGGTTGATAATATCAGTGGTTCCTTGGTTCCTATGAAGATTTAAAGCACCAATGCATCTTTCCTCTGAGGACAGAATTAGTTGAAAAAAACTCCTATCTTCCTTCATAGAAAAGAAATTTAAATTACACAAAGCATAGATAAGCCAAGCGTTCTGCTTTTAGTGAATTGAATGTGCCACAGATGTCTGCACAGTTGAAATAGTCCAATGGAAAGCATCAGTTAGTAACTGTATGCAGATAGACATATCCACAGGCAGATGTTTGCATTGATTCTTCAGGAATGTATCTCAATCTACCACCATCCAGTCACTTCATTCTGTAAATGTCCTCAGTTCTCCTGTTGCAAATTATCACTTATCTTTAGGATTTTTTAGTTTGACCACAATAAATGAAAGGTGAACCTGGAGATGTTATGTCATTCATTTGTTCCTGGAGCAAGGCTACTGGGATGTTATTGAGCCCATTTTAAATACCGTGTGAATAGTTGCTGAATTACTATTCACTCCAACTTCTCTGAATCACAGATAACTCACCTCAAGTCTTATGATTCGTAATGGTCCTGACGATTGAACAGTGAATTGTGAATGTAGAAGGACTGGACCCAGACAAACTTTTCTGGTGGTAAGTAGAGCTCATCTTCCAAGACACTCCAAGGAGAAACTTCTGGCAGACTCAGCAATAGTCCTGTACTTCCTTACCTTGTAGAGCTATGAAGACTGATTTTAGACCTTCAATCTAGGAGGGTCAGTCACCCTCTTTACACAGAGCCCAGTTACTTATTCTACAGATAGATAATTATAAATCCATTGGCATGAATATGTGACTCATTATTTCCAAGATCACTTCAATGCAAGAAATTAGGACATGTTGGTTAAATTGTTGAATAAGGATAAAAAATCATTGAATCTTGTAATTTATTGGCTAATAGAGTACACAACACAATTCCACATTTCCTAATTTCAGCAGAAGTTGACCACCTGTTTGGCAAATGGAAAAATTAACTTCAATCAGCACATATAGGCAACTGGGTTGCAAGATTAAAAATACAGAAATTAGAACTATAAAGTAATTATATCATACCATCTACCCTCTTCCCACTGCCAACTCATAAAGAAAAGCAATAGTACAAAGAAAGGAAAATACAATGCAGCATTCACTCTTTAAAGCCTACATATAAATGGTAAACTTTCTAGCTAAAAAAAATTTTTTTAAGTCCTGAAACAAAGGATATTCTTACAATCTCATTTAAAAAGACTTTTAATGGTTCTTCCTCCTTGGGTATAAACTTTGAAATGCCACAAACACAAGCATTCTTACGATAACAGTGATCCAAATTATAGCCATCTAGAAATGTAGTGTACAATACATTTTCCATTTACATAAAGTGTTCTAAATAGAAGATGTGGAGATTGGGCTACTGGACATTTAATGATTCTATAAACTCATTTTAAAGAGCTGCTTTATTTATTTGGTGTTTAGCTGAGTCCATCAAGACTCAGCACAGGCATCATGTTGCCCCAGCACCCACCAGGACACCTTTCACCCTTCAGCCTCTAGCTGGGCTGTCAAAGGTATTTCTGAATTTCAAGAAACAACGCCAGTTTTCATGTCAAGATTAAATGCTTTTCCAATTTTTCTTTCTTATCTTTTACTTGCTGAAATAACTCCCTAACATTAGTAACATGAACTTGAAATATATTGGCAACACTGGGATACCACTTATACATCATAACAGCACCCTCGCTCATCTCTAAAGAATGAAAACATGATCTCTTTGCTACAGCCTTTTCTCATTCACTTTCAAAAGCCTAGTTCCCATAAACAAGACCTTAGGTATATGTTCTCAAATGCTTGTTAAATGAAGAGATCTTCAAAATGATAATAGATGAGTGATAGAATATTTGCCATAGTATCTTATTGCACACAAATGACAGAACAATGTCTTATCAGGAACCTCATTTGTCACCTGGGTAAAGAGAGTAATTTATGCATAAGTAATAATAGCTACTTCAATAGTGCTGACTGTAGGCAAGGCAAGGTCCTATGCAATTTACAAATATTAACTCCATTAATCCTCATGATGATCCTATGCGGTAGGAACTATTATTATCCCCATTGTGCAGATGCAGGTAGGGCAAAGAGAGGTTAAGGAATTTGCCCAGGGCAGTCCAGGCATTATGTCATAGAGATTAGAACACCCGCAGCCAGCTCAGGAGTATCTAGCCTTAAGCAGCATACTAGGCACTTAAAGCTTGCAAAGCAATTGTAGAAAGGATTAATAATACTAATATTATTTGATTGTCCTGAGCAATAATAATAAAAATAATAAACAAGATATTTAACTGCTAGAAATCCAAAATAACATTCCATGCTTGTCATTTCTGTTCTCTGAGTTCTTCCAAGCAGAAGTGTTTCCTGTAAGTAAAATATTCTCAGGTTCTGTCCAGATGTCAACTTTTGGCATCATTAATAGTTCTATTAAAGAATACCTTGCTCCATCTTTCTAATCTCTACCACAATTCCGTCACTACATTCTAAGAAAGTGAATCTAAACTTCTCAAGGGCAGCGCTTTCTGTAGACTGACAGCCCCAGCTCAACTTTTGGCATTCTTAATATATTCTTTCCAGGGAACATTACAAAGAGTGCAGGCAGCTGTGTCAGACTGGCTGTGGTCGCTGTGATAACCCTCCTTCCATTCAGCACATCAATGAAAGAGCAGCTCTGTAATTCCATGTCACCAGATCAGAGACATCAAGAGCCCTGAGAGTTCCTTTGTGCAGAAGTCTAAGGCTCCCACACCGGCTGAATATGCCTGGGTGATATTCAGATGGCACTAATGGATTTGGGTAGCGAGAGAGCAGACACTTGTTACAGAGGGAAAGCTGGATTTGAAAGGTTTCTATTGCGTTGGTCTTTGTGGATATAGTCTGTATCTCAAAAGGGCTCCCACATATTTCCCGATCTTCATTGTGAATATATAGGCATTTCCCATCAGAGCTGTCTGCAGCTCTGAGGAACAATAAAACACTTACAAATTAAAAAAAAAAAAAAA
>JAQZBX010051907.1:0-19257 GCA_029593785.1 Cabassous unicinctus | reverse complement strand
CTATTAATATAGAAGAAGGGAAAACCTATTAGGGGACAATTAACAGCCTCTGTCCTGTGTGAAAGGACAGGTATATAAAAGATCAGGACCCATACAAAGGGCCACAGGTGCACAGGGAAGAGGGATTTCTTCTGGCTCAAGGACTGGGGAGGGTTTTATGGAGGTTTAATGGATAGGAAGTGGAAAAATAAAGGTACTCATTCTAGGTGTTGGTCCTATAAGCTTAGTACAATTGAGACAATAAGCAAGTTGTAGGAGGAGGAAGGTAAGATGGGGAAGGAAACATTTTAGGTAGAGAGAACAATGTTATTAAAGACATGGAAGTAGTCTGGTACATAACTCATCTGTTTTGCTGAAGAACAAGAATACAAAAAATGTGATAGTGAAATAAGCCTGGAAAAGTTGGTAGGAGCCAAATTATAGAGGTATATGAATGCCAGGTGATAGGGTTTGGGTTTCATTCTGTAAGCAATGGGGAGCCATTGATGGCTTTTGAGCCAGGAACATAATATAGCTGTGCTTTAGAAAGGTAACTACAGCAACAGTGCATAAGATCAATTGGAGCAGAGTGACTGGAGGGAGTACAACCTGTTAGGAAGGTCTTGCAGTCCAGAGATGAGGTTAATGAGGGATTAAACTGAAGTTGTGCCCTTGGAAAACTTGGAAAAAATGGGACCAAATGTGAGGGTAAGAATTAACTATTAAACTTAACGAAGCTGAGACAGAGAAAAGGCTGTTGGTTTCCTGTGTCTTTGGAGTGGCCGTTGTACTGTATTTTCATTCAGCCAGTGAACTGTAGCCTCAATTTTGCTCACTCTAGGACTGATCCCTCGAATAGTTCATTCTGTGCCCAGAGTTCCTCCACGGGCATTCGCCACCTTCCCTGGAGTCACAGCAGCTGTTGGCCCAGCAATGCTGTGAATTTGTCTCCCTGTGCTGCCAGGAGAGCAGCTGCCAGCAGCAGCTCTGGACAGACACATCACAGGGACATGGAAACTATTCAATTGGGGATGGGGCAGGTTGGCCAGGGCCAAAGTCAGTCCACATGGATTCGTCCCACCCTTTTCCAGCCAGTTTCTCATCCTGGCTAGATTTCAGCCACTCTTTCTGGGTTTGGTTAGGTATTTTATTTTAGTTTTTCAGTGACAGCATTTAGAGACAAACATTGCTGAACTGCTTTTTTAATCTTTTCTTGGAAAGCCTCCTTCCCTGGAAGCCATTACCCTTTCACCCTTTAACTTTGCTTCCTATTCTGCTTTGATTTGCTCACCTTTTGTCCTCTCCCACACTGTGCTCCGTGCAAACATCCTCATTAAAACCCACACAGCTCTGACTCTGTTGCAGTCTGACCCTGTGGTCCCATCTTTCCCCTTCTCTTTCCCCTCCCCTACCAGAAGAGTGGGAGATGCTGCAGTTGGAACTATACCAATTATTTGATTCTACCTTATTCTGCTTTATTTAGGATAGATAATATGGCTTCCCCCATCCCTTTGAATTGGGGGAGGATCCTGTTAATGTCTGAAATTCTGTCAACCTGGTTTAAGAGCAGAGATAAAATATTACATGGGAAAAAAAAATTATGTGAGGGTGGGAAGCCTTCCTAGGGAAGATGTTCTTGCATTTTCTTTGGTTCCTTGAAGAGTATAAATGTATTCCTATTTATTGCTGAGCCTTTGATTGTCTTTTTAAAGTGGAATCTGTGTTAATATTGCCCAGCAGGACTCTAATTGATGTTGCCTCGTCTGGTATTTATTTATTTATTTATTTATTTATTTATTTATTTATTTAAACATAGACTTGCTGTAAATTACCTTTCAGTCATAGCTTGCTTGGTTTTTTGTTTTGTTTTGTTTTGTTTTAGGAGGTACTGGGGATTGAGCCTGGGACCTCATATGTGCGAAGCCGGTGCTCAACCACTGAGCTACATCCACTCCCTGCTTGCTTGTTTTTGATCTCCTACTTTTAATAGCTCTTTTTTTTCTTTTATTTTGAGCTATTTTAAAAAAATTTTGTCGAATCTTTAGAGGACTATTCCTGCATTGTTATCCTGCTGTGTTCCTTGCAGAGACATTATGCTATTTTGTAACCTACTACCAACATCTTTTCTATCTTTCTTTCAACTTCTCCTTCTCAATAAATACTTGTTGAACATTTTAAAGGCATTGTTCTAGACTCTTAGAGGGAGAGAGCCAAAGAATTAGAAGTAGTGGTTTTGTCCAACACAGATTTATAATCTAGTTAGGGATAAATTATACCTGGACATAAGAATACATATCTTCAATAGAAGGGAGTAAGTGGTAAGGACCAAGTATGTGCTGAGAACAACAGTTTACAGCCAGTGGGGATGGCATGCAGTTGGTGTGGTCAGGAAACTTTCAGGGAGGAAATGGGATTTGAGCCAGACCTTGAAGGAGATGGGTAGGATTTTTGATAGATGGAACGAGAGGGAGGGGTGGGTGTTTTAGGTAGGAGAGGCACAGCAGGAGGAAAGAACAAAGTATTTTTGGGGTGCAGTGAGCAGACTGGGTAGGCTGGGGTAACAAGTGTATAGGGAGGGCCTTGACTTGTGGCTTGGCTTTAGATAATGGATTCTGGAAACCTCTGAAGGTTTGTTTGAACAGCTTAGTGTCCACACTTGAGTATGAATTCTGCTTCACGAAGACTAACCTGGTGGTGGTTTGCTAGTTGACAAGAAACAGGTTTGAGACAGTGAAACCAGTTGCTGCAGTAGATAATAAGAATCTAAATTAGGGTAGGTTGGTAGGAATGAAAAGAATAGAAATTTATCCAACTATCTGTTTAACAAATACATATTATGTTCTCACCATGTGCCAGACATGCCAAGCAAGACAGATACAGCTCCCTTCGCTCCTGGAGTTTACAGTCCAGGGACAGATGGAAAATACCTAGTGTAGGAAGAATCAACAGGAATTGCTGACTGATGGGATGTGGGTTTCAAGTGAGCTAGGAAGCACAAAAGAAAGAGGGTCTTAAAGTTTCTTTTGGATTTGAGTGGCTGATAGATTAATGGTGCCTTTAACAGAAATACAGAAGTTAGGAGAAGGAGGGTTTTTGTTTTTGAGGGGCTAGACTATGAGAAATTTGGTTTTTAGATATTGAGTTTAAGGTATTGGAAGGATATTGAAGCTGAAATTTGCAGTAATCAACAGAAAATGAATAGCTACTTTCAGGACTAAAAGAGTGGCCTGGACTGTTGGTAACGATTTGGACATGATAGGTGATGATGGATGTTTGTAGAGGAAATGTATACGATTTCTAAGGGTAAGGGTTTAGAATGAGAAAAAAAGAGAGAACCTCTCTTTGTATTGTCTGTGGTACCCAAATTGCAGAGAATGAAAAGAGATTTAAAAGATATATTTATTTGTGCATTCATTTAGTAAACACTTTGGGGAGCAAATTACATAGGAGGCATTGAACTAGGTACTGGAGATAGAGCTGAATGAGACAATATCCCATTCTCATTCATTTAATTAGCATTCTATTAAGGAGATATGCATGGAAAGTAAACCTGCTTATTTGGCTGGTTATCAGTAGTGCTACTATTTGGGAGGGATGTGAGGGAGTAGGGGCTTGGTATCTCAAGAATCTGGTAGACATGCAACCTGCAGTACTCCTTTCAGTGGGGAGGTTAAATACACAATTAATTAAAGAAACATTCTTGTAGAGTCCATGTTATTGGCCTTGGGCCCAGTATTTAAATGGGCACATCACCGACTCTGTAGTGATATCACTACTGTTGATGGATACCTCCTCTAAAGTTGAGTTCAAAGTTGTTCATCAGTCTCATGGGATAGCATTGGATTTCAAAGCACAGAGTCAGATGTCCACAGAGAATGTTATAGCCATAGATGTAACTCGGAAAGGGTGGAAGACCAGAAAGTTCTTCTTTGAGTCTGGAGTGACCTTGAAGAGGAAAGATGGATGAAGCATGAAGCTGCCAGAAGGGAGAACCCTTGACTTTCTGGGACCAGTGCGTCACTCATTCATTTTGAACATTTTTGGGAGCTGTTTGTTCCCTCAGGGAAGATTTGCCCAGATGTAGCATCTGGTGTTGAGCAAGGATTGGCTTCCCTTCTCCATGGCTCAAGCTGCTTTTATTCATAGACTAGCACAAGGTCCCTTGGTGAATTTTTCACTGACCCAGTTCATACAGAATCGTAGGTGGTAGTTGGAGTTCTTTTTGGTAGAAGAGTTGGGAGCATTCCTAACACACAGATAATGCAGGATGTAAGAGACACAAGAAGGCAGCTTGGGAGATTAGCACGACAGGGTGGTGGCCAATTTTTGGAACACAGAAAGAATTCATTTGGATGTTCTTTGTGAGACTTTGTGACTTAGTTTTAAAAAGCCCAGAGTTTTGAGCGAGACAGACTTGGGTCTGAATCCTGGCTCTTCTGCTTATAGTTGTGTGTCCTTGAGCAAGTCACTTAACCCCCTTTAGCCACAGTCTCTCATCTATGAAATGTGGAGAGTAATACTTATCTTGAAGGGTTATTCTAAGGATTAGATAAGATATATGTAGAGCACTAACCTACTGCCTGTAATGTAATAGAAATTTAGTAAATGGTAGCCAATATAATTATTTCATCACTACCAGGGGAGAGTATAGGATAGTTAAAATCATTTGTTCTGGAACCAGACTTTCTGGGTTTACAATCCTGGATTCCACCCCATTTACTAGCTGAGTGATTTGGGATAAAGATTCTCAACTGCCTTAGTTTTCACATCTGTAAAATGAGGATAATCGTACCTCACAGGGTTGTTAGGATGATTCAGTAAATTAATATTTGTGAAGTACTTAGGACAGTGTTTGGCACATAGTAAATGTAAATAGTAGCTACTTGTATTCTTATCCACAGGTGTTAGGACTGAGCATAGCTATATTAGAAAGAACCCTGTTAGATCAGATTTACTAGTATTCTCTCTGCAGTGATCAGTACACTAGCCTGGCCTAGGTAAGAGCATGTCAGTCTCCATTTTCCCCAGAGACCCTAGCTCTCCTGACTGACAAACTCACCCTCCCTCTTGATTCGTATGGTCTGGCTGCATTAGGCAGGACATATAATTATGGATATACATATCCAATTGTATGGCCAGTACCTATGAAAATTCAGTATGTGTATGTTTTGGCCCATCCTCAGATATTTCTATTGCAAGATGCTATGTGGTTGCATGTTACTTTTAGATCCAGGCTCATAAACAAGAGGAGAAAATTTGTCATACAATCACCCTCTGATTTCCTTGTCCACATGGAGTCAATAGTTAGCCCAAATTCCCAGCTAACTGGGCTTCTATAGAGGTACAATGCCGAAGCCAACGCGTCCCAAATGCAACCTGGGTGAATAAAGGAGCATCAGTCCTGTTCAGCCTTCTGCGGTGTCCATAAAGACCAGAAGGCCGGTGCAGTACAAGCCTCGGTCAGGAGCATAACAGAATGTGGTTTGTTTCATGTTGCCAAACAGAAGCTCCCAAGCTTCTCCATAAACGGCTTCATTTCATTCTTTTAGAGGAGGGAACGACAAAGGACAGGTTGGAAGCAACACATGCTTTTATGAGCAGTTGGGAAGATGTTGGGGACTAGGGAGAGCTTCCTGTGTCTCCTAGGAACTACCATTGGAATGTCAGCAGGCCACACCTCAGGCTTTCTCTTTGCCAAGCGGAGAACACCTGGTGATCATGTCCCTTGACAGTGGTGCTGGGGCGAAGGAGATTTTAGTATTCATTTTCTCTGCTCTTGTAAGCCCCATAATAATTCCATAGTAGACACAGGAAACAATGTGTGGCTGCTTCACCGGATCTTTAATTCTCAGGAATTCACGGCCAATTAAATGAATTGACTTTGATCCAGCTCCTCTTTTTAAGGCAAAAGCCATGTCATCTTTATTGCGAGCTGGCTGTGTTAAGTGGGAGGGTTTACAAGATAAGAAGAAAAGACAGTCTCTGCTGTACAGACTTTTATAATTGAAATGGGGAAAATCAGGCAGGCTGAGAGAGAATAATACCACATGGGCACGTGAATCTAAAAATAGGACACCGTTTAAAGCCAGTTCCAGTAGTTAACCAGAGAGGGAGAAAAGGTGGCATACTCAGGAGGGACTCAAGCTTGGCTCAGTCAGGGGAAAACTAAAAGATGACAGTTCTGTTCTCTATTAGATTTGGTCCCCTGTTAATTGAAGTAACGATTTGAACAGCTAATTTCTGCAATGCACTGAAGTATCATGCTGGGAGGAGAACAGTCCTATAGGAAGAGCTCAGTGTTAATGAAGGGTTTAGGAAAAAGGAGAAAAAAGTAGGATTTGGATTTTTGGGAGATGAAAAAGAATCATCCTTTCTATCAAGCAACTGCCTTTAAACACTCCCTTCTTTTCTTCCTTCCCCCAGATATCATTGTCCCTCGGGTTTTAAATTCAGGGAGGTTCCAGTGAGCACTACTCTACTTCTTAACACATTCTGAGTACAGCTAGTTAAAGAACCAGGATTATCTCCATCGGTAGGCTGCCTAGCTGTGTTTGCTGATTTCTGCTTAAGCAGTGGGGACAGGGCATCCTTGCATGAAATTCAGACATCCCTCCCTGGCAGCCTCTGTGTTAAAGTAGAGGTTGCAGAACAAGTCTGGCAGCTCTCAGCCTGAACCCTTGTAAACAACAGATGTTCCTAACTAAGTTCTAAGGGTGGGGGTGGGGGTATCTGTTGATGCTTGAAATTCTTTGAATTTACAAGGCAGCATCTCGGGGATTTAGAAAAAGGAGGAAGTTGGTGCAGAATTGATTCTGAAACGTAGAGGTGGAAACATGCCGCAGACCAATTTCTTTGAAGACAAAGCATAGGCTATTGAGTGAACTGTGAATAGAGAGCAGGTGAACCCAAGAAGTCAGGCACAATTAAGGAAGGCTCAGCGTCTTAAGGATATTGACATCCTGCCCACCCCACCTCACCCCACCTCACCCCACCCCCCTTTATTATGTGTGAACTAGGTTTGTCAGCCACCACCTTGTTTCTGTTTTAGCTGGTAATGTGTGGAAATGTGTGCCCTTCCCTACCACAGAGGGCTGCATACATATTCAGGTGGACACACAGGCATAATTGTATGGAAGCACAGTCTCTTCCATTAGCACCTCCCTAGGAGTTTTGTCTTGGATTCTAACCTTTTTCTAGTACTTTTTCAATGTTGGTTTTATCAGGTCTCCTTTACACCATTAATTTTGGAGGTGGATGAAGAAAACTTCAGTGCTGCCCCTTCTTTAGCCCACTCTCTACTCCCCCAAACACCATACTGAGTTTCCAGCCAAATGATGAGTACTCTGGGAAACCTTCCACTTTACCATATAGTTTGAGGAAGCCATAATGGAAAAAAATACACATTAATTCATGTTTGTAGGTTGTCTTGGTACCAGATTAAATAAGACTTTCTTTAAGAAGAGTTCTTACCTTTCATCATATGAAAAATAGCATTTTATCAAGTCCTTGCCTGTCTTTGAACCATTCTAATTAGCCAGAAAGAACTAGCTTGAAAATCTTTGATAAAATTGTCTATTATTTGGTGAGGTGGGTAAGAGCATCGTTGTACTATGGTTCTTTCTGGAAAACCAGTCCACTCCTGGCCATTTTGTCCATCAATATGGAAAATTTTGGCTAACACCGTTCCCGGTATGTGAAGTTCACTTATTCTTTCTGCAAACATTAATTGAGCATCTATTCTACACCAATGGCTGTGCTAGGAACTAAATATATATTTAAGACTAATCTAGTCAGCCACAGTTATAGTTCATGAAGGTTACCATTTAATGTGCAGTATTTTAAGAGAGAGAGAGAGAGAGAGAGAGCGCACAAGTGCAGAGTTGAGGTAGAGGAGCCAGAACTGAGTGACCCTTTTAGTCACCTGTATTGCATGTGATTAAGGAATAAACATGGCTTCATCTTCATCACCAACAGTGACCAACAGCTTCTCTGCAGATGCTGGGTGACAAAAAGGTAGAGAACCCATCCCGTACCCTCAGGATGCTCATTGTGCCATGTGGAAGACCGATTTGTATGAAAGAAACCAAAGTAGCATATACTCACTGCCAAAGGAGAGATGGGAGACATGATTTCATTTTCCTCAGGAGTGGGATCTTTATTATTATTTTTAAAAATTTTGACATAACTTTAGACTTACAGAAAAGTTGCAAGAATAGCACAATGAATTCTCATATATCATTTGTACAGATTGCCCCCAAAAGTTAACGTATTTCTGCATTTGCTTATACATATTCTATTTTTCTGAAACATTTGAGAATAACTTACAGACATGATACCCTATTTTTTTTAGGAGGTGCCAGGGATTGAACCAGGACCTCATACATGGGAAGTAGGTGCTCAAACCACTAAGCTGCATCTGCTCCCCTATATACCCTATTGCCTCTATATACTTCACTGTATATTTACTAAAACTAAAGTCATTCTCTGACATAATCACAGTACAGTTATCAAAATCAGGACATAAATATTAATACAATAATATTATCTAATCTATATATCTTTTTCAGATTTTACCATTTCTTCCAAAAATTTCCTTTTTGGTGAAAGAAAATCCAGGATTATGCATTTCACTCAATTATCTTCTCTTTTTATCTTCTTTTAATGTGGAACAAACCGATTTCCAAGTCTTTCTTTGTATTTCATGACATTGACATTTTTTATAGAGTGCAGCCCAGTTATTTTTCAGAATGCCCCTTAATTTTGTATTTTTTATAATGCCTTATAATTCAGTTGAGGTTATACCATAAACCATAGAAGGAATACCATGAAAGTGATTTTATGTTCTTTTAGTGCATCATTTCAGGGGGCACTTGCTGATTATTTGTCCCATTACTGGTGATGTTAAATTTGATCATTTAGTTAAGTGGTATCTACCAGGTTTCTCCACTGTAAAGTGATGCTATTTTATGCTTTGTAATTAATGCGTATGTTGTGGCGAGGAACTTTGAGACCATGTGATATCCTGCTACTCAGCAAACCTTATACCCCTTAGTTTTAGCATTCATTGATGGTTCTTAACTTGAATCAGTTATTATTATGATGGTTACCAAATGGTGAATTTTCCAATTCCATTATGCTTCTGTATTTATAGTTGGAATTCTACTATGAGGAACAGTTTTCCCGTTTCCATGTATTTGTTTGTTTGGTTTATATTGATGTGGACTCATGGATTCTTATTTTATTCGAAAGATTATAATCCTTTGCATTTTTATGCATTTTGATGATCATATTATCCCAGATTTGGCCAGTGGTATCCCTTTAAGCTGACTCCTGTGTCATTTTGACATGTCCCCATCAGTCTTTGAGTACTTCCTGGCTTTCTGACACAACAGGATGTTTCCAGGCTCATCTGGCACTTTCCTTTCCTCAGCTCTGGAGTCAGCAGTTTCTTCAAAGAGCCTGGTTTCTTGTGGAGAATGGCATTTAGAAGCCATGGACACTACATTGTTCCTGGAATATTGTTTCCAGCCCCTCTCAGCAGACAGAGCTAGGAAATACATGTATGTACACATACACATATATGCCTACATCTTTATCTATTTCTCTGTCTGTATGCCTAACTATATTAAAAACCTATGAGTTCACATCAATATCTTCAGTTGCATTCCAACACCACGTTTTATCTCCCCTTTCCAATTTGTAACTATTCTCTTAACTTGAGAAACCTGATTCCCATTATCCATAATGTATTTATTTGATGTTCAATCCTAGAATGTACAGAAAGTAATTTCAGAATTCCTAACTCATGCTTCTGAAAAAGAAAATTGCTAGCTAGAGTTCATTATTGGTTTGGATCTCTTACTTTGTTTTCAGCCTTAAGGGCCAAAATACAGTGTTCAAAAGTTAGCTGCTGAAAAAAAAGTTAGCTGTTAGTTCTTTCTTCCCCACCCCCAGACCTTCAGTGCAGTTTTATTATTCATTTGAAATAAAAATTGGCTTATTTATATTTGTATTCATTTTTTCCCTTCAGAATGGGGTGTTGGCTGGCATTTCTCATTGCCAAATCTTTTCTCTTGACTAGAGGTTTAGCACTCTCAGGAGAAGGGAGAGGCCTGCTTATCCATACAGTCAGGGCTTTAACAGACCAGACAAAGAGTGGATACTGAGGACCATCCTGCAGACATTCCCCCTGTACCTGGGCAATCCACTTTATGGATTGGGACCTTAACCAATTTCTTCTAAGGCTACTTCTCTCGCCTACTCCCTTCCATTCTCTGGGATCACTTATCTTGCATTTAGGAAAATAAGGACCCAGCTTTCATATCAGCTCTAGGGAATGATTGCAAGGCCTGTTCACCAGCAGCTCATGTAACATGCGTACCTTTGGATGGTCTTGATCTGGTCTTTTCAAGGTGAAGCTGTAGGGCCTTGGTCTTGACAACCAAACTTGCAGTTTCAGGCCCTGTTTCTGGACTGTTTGCTGGTTCCCTGTTTTGATGCTCTTGGCTTTCTTCATTCAGATGCTCTGGCCTCTTTAGTAGCTCTTTTGCATCAGTTCTGACTTTGCCATTTTCTCCTCTCTTTCTGGGGATGGCTTTCAGATTCCCTTTCTTCTGCCCCATTTTACCCTCTTCCTCCATCTCCCACACACTCATTTTATTTCTCTCCGTCCCCAAGACACATGTAACATGGTCAGTGCTGCTGATTCCAGCTGTTCTGAATCTTGCCTGCAGCTTAAGTTAAAAAACAGATGGGCCCAAAGCATCCTAGATGCTGTGCCAATTTCCACCACATGAAAACAAGTTACTGAAAAGCATCAGACAATTTTAGAATAGTTTTGGGGTTTTGTCCTGTCTTCTCAGTTATCTTCTCTCCCCTACTCCTCCATCTCCCCTGCCCTCCCCTTCACCACAGTATACCTTGCCACTTTCCCATCTCTTTGCCTCATTATACCAGCAAAGGCTGGTTTCTAAAACCTTTGCCCCCATTTTTATCCTCTCTTTGTTTAGATAGATCTAACCGTTGGAATGTAACTGTTGATAATCCACCTGGAGTTGCTGACTTTTTCTAATTGTCTGTGTCCCTTTTGAATCTTCCATCAGGGGCTAAAGACTTTCTGTCTTTTGGTCATTCAGAGAAGGTGAAGCTAGGGTCTCTGTGTCTCTGGGTACATTTAAAGGTCAAGAAGTCACCAATTCTGGAATAAAGTGTGTGTTCCTCAATTGACTTTTATCACCAGGAATGCAGTAAGGTGCCAGTCCCCATGCCTACTCTTGCATACTGTAGATCAGGAGGGTGTTCCTTGGGAAGCAGTGATGTTGTACCTACACCAGCGCTTTCAGCACTCTCATTCTTGGGATATGCCAACAGTTTTTTCTGATGTTCTATAGAACATCATTTAACCTCAGCATTTCTAATCACCTTGAATATAAGAGGAAGAGAATTGACATGGCAGGCCCACTTACCTCACGGGTATATCATGCAGACATTATCAGTCATCTACAGAGCATCAGGAGAAAGCTGTTGGCAGAGTCCAGCGAGTGTCAGCTGCCCACTGTGACCAGAGTACTAGACACTGTAGGAACTGTCCTAGAGAAGCCCTCAGGGGTAGGCTGCCCGAAGTCCAGGGACCCCTGGACTTATGCAAATTATGGCATGTACATTCCGTTTATCCTTTTTCCCTCCCTTGGAAGAGAGTACAAATTTTCCTCAGATTTTTGAAAGGGTCTGGGGTATGTAATTGACCCCCAGAATTTAGGACTATTGCTCTAGAGCAGTAACTTTTTAACCTTTTCTGACCATGAATCACTATATTTTATATTGCAAGCTAGAACACACACATACACTCATATGTATTAATAATAAACTTTATTTTTAGAGCAGTTTTAGGTTTATAGGAAAGTTGCAGAGAAAGTACAGAGAGGTCCCTTATACCCCCCCTACACACGTAGTTGCCCTTATTATTGTCTTATATTAGTGTGGTACATTTGTTACAATTGATGAACTAATACATTGTTAGTAACTAAAGCCCATAGTTTACATTAGGGTGCACTCTTTGCATTGTACAGTACTATGGGCTTTGAAAAATGCTTAATGTCATGTATCCATCATTATGGTATCATCCAGAATACTTTCAGTGCCCTAAAAATTCCCTGTGCTCCACCTATTCATCCCCTCCCCCTGCACCCCTGGCAGTCAGTGATCATTTTACTGTCTCTGTAGTTTTGCCTTTTTCAGAATGTCATATAGTTGGAATCATTACAGTATGTAGCCTTTTCAAACTGGATTCTTTAATTTTTACAAAATGCTTTTAAGGTTCCTCCATGTCTTTCCCTGGCTTGATAGCTCATTTCTTTTTTTTTTTTTTCTTCCTGTCTTTTTCCAGGTCAGGTGTTATGTCTTCAAAATTACTAATTCTGTCTTCATGCAATTCAAATCTATTCTTATGTCATTTCTTTGTATTGCTGAATAATATTCCATTGTATGGATGTTCCACAGTTTGTTTATCCATTCACCTATTGAACGGCATCTTGGTTGCTTCAGAGATATAACTGAAAACAAAACTTTCACAAAACAATACTTACCTTTGCAATATGTGATATACTCTGATATTTTCTTCTTTGTTTTATGACGTTTTGTTTCACTATTTTCTATTTCTTTTTTTTAGAAATGCTGGTTAGTGACCTTATAAATTTATTTTTTTTAACCTACTGATGGATTGTATCCCACAGTTTGAAAGATACTGCTTTAAGAGCACTGGATCTTAAATTTTTGGTTTGCATACAATTACTTGGGATGCTTATTTAAAATGCAGATTCCTGGGCCCCACCCCATCCCTAGGAAATCAGAATCTCCAACAGAGGAGCTCAGGATTCCACTCCAGATAATTCTGATGCATGGTGATTTTGGATCTTGAAACCCACACTTAGAGAAACTGCTCTCTTAAGGACTTATGAACCTGGCTGTTTAAGGTTTAGATTACGTATTTGGTTGGAAAAGTAGATCCTAGTGGGTATCATTCGAATCCAGACTCAGAATCTTCTCTTTACAGAATGACCACAATCATCCATGCTTTCTTCTGGATCTTGATATTCCTTGATCATCCTCTTTTACTAATGTTTGTTAGCTCTTGTGAAGGCAGAGAAGGGGTTAACCGAGGCCACAAAATAGAGTGAAGAAACTGAAGGGTCATTTTACTGAGTGGCCAGGGTGTGGCTCAGCCCTTCAGTAGGTGCCCAGAGCCAGTCCCAAATTAGATTGGGGTGGGATTCAAAACTGCTTTTCCTATTCATTTGCCTTTCATGTGTAACCACATGCAATGTGTCAATATGCTTTCCGGCGCCATTAGGTACCAGCAGTTTTCCTCCCTCCGGGTTCCTGGACCCTTGGTATTCCTGTTATGTGTTGTCTTAGAATAGCTCTGTGCTGCTGGGGCTTGGGCAGCTGAGCATTGTCCATTAACTCTTTCAACACCAGGGCTTTGTAGATACTAAAGGCTTTGGGGTTGAACTGTAACAGCAACCACAATTAAATAAGTAAATGATTGGAAAGTCAGGAGACCTGGGTTCTTGCCTTGCTCTGCCACTGTCTGTGTGACCTCAGGCTCCCTGAGTCTCTACTTCCTCACTTAGAAAATGACAGGTTTGGTCTAGACTCTAGACCATCTTGGAAGTCCTTTCCAGCTCTGAAATTCCATAATTCTATTTTTTACACTTTAAAAATCTTCCTTTTAAAGCCTCCCTTAGATTGGGCCCAGGAGATTCCCTGAGTTTTGGAATTTCCAGAGAACCAGATGATAAGTTAATAGCAGCAAAACAATTCCTATTTAGTACACTGATGAAATAGGGAATTTATAAAGAAAGGTAAGACCTGGGAATTGGGGATATGTTTGTCTTTTCAGACTAATTCTAGCCACTTTGTTTTGTGTGTGTGTGAATACCTCATGTGAACTGTTAAGTAATAATAGTTAAAATAATTATATTTCTTTGTAATCATTTATAGTGACTTATAGTTGTAGAACAGTGTTTATAAAGTTCTTTTTATGGACATTACCTTGTTTGACTTGATCTTCTTAACAGCCATGTGAGTCAGATAGGGCAGGTCTGCTGTCTTCATTTATTTTTTTAAGCAGATGAAGGAATGCTGTGGCCCAGAGTGCTTCTGTGACTTACTCCAAGTTACCTGGCTAGTAAATGGCTGAGCTGAGAGTAGACTCTAGGCTGTAAGCATCGTGCAGGTTGCTGTCCACCACCTTGCTGGGATGGGGTTCATTGTCCATCCAGATTCCTGATAGACCTGTAGGACTCAATAATTTGACCCACTAACCTGGAAATTGACCAGGCCATCTCTACACAATCCAACCCTTTAATATTTTGCCAGTAAATTATCAACAGGGTTAATAATTTGCTGATATTTAGAACACACAAGCCTTTGAGCATACACATTCGGTCAATCAACAGCCATCAGAGAGGGAGCACAATAAGGTACATGCTGGAGCAGTTGATTAGGCAACACTGATAGAGGCTGAAGATAGTAACTATTTATTAAAATGAATCATAGTCTTACTGTGTTCAATGCTTTTAGGATTTCTGTGGCTATGGCATCTGTCATTAGTTAATACTGATTAAAATACCTACCCAGTTCTTGGTGTGATAAGTATTCTTTGAATATTCCAAAATATACCTTACTCTCAAGTAAGAGTTCTTGAGAACTCTTTCTGGTTCTTTCCCAGAAAGGCACGATAAATATTAAAATAACACACAAGAACTGATAATGATGCATGCATCTGATCCGCTGACTGTTTAGGCTTCGTTCCATTTAGCTCTGTAGTTTCACAGACTCGAGCTTATTACTTTTTCCCTCCTTTCTCTTATTACTATGAGCTAGATAAGGGGACTCATGGTCACAGGAAGAGGAATTCAGGGGGTGGGGGTGGGGGTCTGAATCTTAGGGCTCTACCCTTTCTCCCCAAGTGGATTGTTGGTACTTGGCATTTTTAAGTACCATTTGCCAGCTGAGAGGAGTTGCTGGCTGTAGATCAAGCTTCTCTGCTGGTGCCAGGGAGATGCCTGCTACTAAGGTGGTGGTTACTGCTTTGAAAATAGATGTGTAGATGGCTGAATGATGTTGTTGCAGTTTGGCACAGGCAAGTATTTATTTCTCTAGAATGAACTACCAAGGGTGAGCTACACTGGCTGCTTCAGTCATCCCAAGGTTTCATTCGTTTAAAAAATCTGCTAACACATCTGCATGTAATTTTTTTCTCTGTATGTTTGTTATGTACTGTAATTACTTATGGGGCTTCTGATGACATCTTAATTAACGAGAGAAGAAAAACTGAAGATTTAATTGTAGAGTTGTTCACAGGTTATTCTATGGAATATGTGGATACAACTGTCAACTTAATATAGACGCTTTTAAATTCTTTTCAAACTGAAAAACATATATAACTTTTATGTTCCTCGGTCATCGATCATGTCTTTGGCTCTTGCTATGGTGTTTTAGTTTGAATTGAATGAATTAGTCAGTTCAGGCTTTTTGATGTGACCATAATGTATTTTGGGGGGGCTTTCAGGAGAAAATTTAATATATAAGTGAATTTCTAGGCCCTTCACGTTCTACAGATCATACTAGGGCAGAGTGCATACCCCTTGTTCTCCAGCATTTAGACTATACCAAGTCATCATACATAGGAGGAATAGGAAAGCCATGTTTTGGATCCCAAAGGTCTGCAAACATGGGAGAAGCAGGTCAGAAACAAGAATGTTGGTCACTTTATCCCTAGTGTCTAGAACAGTGCCTGGAACATCGTTGGTGCTTAATCTCAGTATTTGATGAATGAATGAATGAACTAAGAAGGCAGTAGAGATCCAGGGCTCAGAGAAGGATACTGAATGATAAGAGATCAGATATCTAGGCAAGATATCTGGATGGCAGAGTTTAGTAGCAGAGATCCAAATCTTGGGTAGACATCTATGTGTGTGCTCAACTGTCTGCACAACTGTCTCTGGAGTGATACAGAGAAGAGCTGTTTTCTCCTCACTGTGAACAGAGGCTGGGATGGGGTCATTGAAGTGAGGGCGAAGTCTCTTATCCTGATGTAAATCTATGGAGAAATTTCCAGTTAGGATCTACAGTGGCTCAGAATTGGGTATCATTCCCAGTTCTCTGATCTAACCCAGAGGAATCTTAGTCTAACAACTATTCAGGAAATAGTTACTAAGCGCTTAGTAGATGTCAGACACCGTGCCAGTCCAGTGCTCAACTTCAAAGCAAATTCCTAAGGTCCCAGCTCTTGGACATGCCATTCTGCCAAGGGTGTGGCTAGGCACCCTGGAACTAATCCAGAGCCACAGGAATCCCATTTGCATACAGCTCTTCCCCCAAACCTGATTATAGGGGTCAATTTAGACTATTTTGAGTAAGGTGGGTATACCACTGCTTGAATCCTTTTTAATCATCAGTTTATGTTACTGAAGACAATTTGTGGTACTAACTTGTCCCCGAAATTGAGGGCTCATTTCTCCACACATAGAATATATATTTTTGCCTTTGTCTGGCTCTTTTCTTTTTCCATCTCTTAACTCTCCTATTCTGATCTCATTGCTGGCAAAGCTGAAAGCCAGGGTGGTGATAAAGCCAGAGAAGTGTGCCTGCTCACTTTGAAAGATGCCTCCAGGCTGCTACTGTACTGCTGGGTCACACAACCAGGAGCCACCTTGCAGTCAGTTCCCACCTTGGCAATTTCCCCCGCCCCTCTTCCTTTTAACACCTTCCTCCGCAAATCCAATCCATCCTCTGGCTTATCTGGGTCAGCCAGAGTCTGATTTTATGTATGGCACTGTCAGACTATAAATCACTGCAGCTTTGCCTCTCTCTCCAGCCCGTCTGCTTCTGTCAGCATCAGCAAAATTCATAATAGAGAAAATAAGCCAGAAAGGCTAATAACATTCATCTGAATAAAATAATCTCTTTGGCTGCCTCAGTTCATTTCATTTTAATCAAGGTGCCAGGAGGGAATTTAGGTTTAAAAATCCAGTCTCCTCTTTGTCACTCATTTCTTATCCAACCATCACTAAATGATCCCTTTATTTTGCATGTACCTTTTGTTTTTGATCTTCATCCTAGGTGGGTGCTCAATAATATATATCAAATGATGTATTTATTTAATTCATTTTGGGTTCTATCATTACATGTATGTCTGTTTTTAAAATTGAGAAACAATATTCTTCTTAATGTATTAATATTTGCCTTCTCTGAAGACAGACTGGTAGGTTTGATAGTTCTGAGAAAGCGGGGACACAGTGGAAGTTGCTGAAGCATCTAGGGTTCTGGCAATCTTGGGTGCTTTTGCATTTCTTCCTGTCAACCTCAGCACACAAGTCCCTGTGTGGAATGCAAGACTTATATTTCCACCTTGTCCCTTAAGGGAAGGACAATGGTAGATTAAATTCTGCTCTCCCGTTGGTATCTCCCTCACATCTTCCCAGAGACTTACAGCTGCTTTGTTAATTGCCTGTTGCTGCTGTCTTATCCCAACCATTATTTGCCGAAGGCTGTGCGTTTTCAGCAGGCTGTGCTTTTGGACCCAGCCCAGAGCTGGGTGAGGACCATGTTAGATTATTGTTGAAAGCTGCATCCTAGTTTGTTTGGAAATAAAAATAATAATATTTCCTCACATTTGTATAATGCTTAGCTGTAAATGTGGTTCTTTTGATCCACACAATAGCTCTGTGGGGTGGGGAAGTCAGAGACTGTTGGTCTTAAAAGGAAACACACCTCAGTATAGCAGTGCAAAAATTCAGGCTATTCCAGTAATGCCCAACTTGTGCCACGTGTTCCATCTGCAGAGCCATGAACATAGCAATTACTAATTAAATGGTACCTTAAGCCAGGAGGTGTTTCAGGATTTTATAAGCATGCCCCATGCTTTGAAGACCTTTAGGGAGCTAGATGTACACTGACGGGAAATATGCCCATTTTATAGATGAGGCAACCCAGACCAAACAGAGGGGATATGGAAAAAAGGCAAGTGTAATATAGAGGCCAACTTGGACCTTTATGAAGTTGGCTCGTTACCCTAGATATTTTAGAGCATTTGAGCGTTTGTGGCCAAGTTTGCTGAACGTCCATAAAGAGTCTAAGTCGAGCAAGAAATACTGGGCTAATGTATTTGAAGCTAATGATTCAGCTGTGCAGGTTTATCTCTTTCAGTGCATTTGTAGTGATAATCTCTTCTGCAGATGCACAGCCAGCTTGTGACTTTCTGGCTCTCCTTTCTTTTGACTCCAGAGTCATTCCCTCTCAAGTACAGTATTATGTTTTCTTGATCTTCATCCTGAAAATATTTTTTAAGTAAGAAAAATACTTCTGAGTATTTTGTCTGCTTTTTAGGGATTAGTGTTTGAGGAGGTTTGCAGCTGTTCAGCACATTCCTAAGGGATGCAGACCCTTTTCTCTAAATGCCCAAGTATTACACAGCCTAAAGCTCTGGGGGTGGGGGAAAGTAAAGAGACTGTACAAACAAATGATAGATGGAAAAGATATAAAGACAAATTTCAATCTCCTAACCAAACGAAGTTCCCTTGGCTCCAGCGGCCCCAAATAAAATAAGGCTGCAAAGCTGCTTGTGCAGGAAACCACTCTAGCAGAACCTTAATGTGCTCCCTATGAAATCACGTCTCGTTGACTTGCTTATTTTCCAGCTTGAAGTGTGTTTCAAGTTGTTTTTAAACCAGGCTTTGTTCATGTTGGCTGGGGAAATTGTCTGTATAGTATATTTGTGTTCTCCTCCTCACACATTCCCTTCACCTCTCCTGCCTCACCACTATCCAAAAGTAAATAAATGAATGAATTAAAACACCTCAGTTGAAAGGAGGAATATGTCTGAGAAAGTATACAAACTCAAAGAACCAGAAATGTTGTACGAAAAGCTGCAGTAATAATAAAAGAGACTGGTAACTCCTAGAAAAAATAGACGTCAGGGTCTAACACTATCTTATTTTTAAGCCAGAGACTCCTTTTTAAAAACAAAAATCTTTCATAAAACCCCTAATGTATTAGAGAGCCCTAAACAGTGTTATATTGATAGAAATTTACTTTCAAAGTGCAAATCTATAAAGAGCACTTATTATAGACTCAGTCAATGAGAATAATGAAACTGTTTTTGAACTAAAAATATTGAAATTGGGATTGTGAATAAGAGTCATAGTTCTGTATCAGTCTCAACATCCAAATTATTTCTTATTTTGGTTTGGGTTGCCCAGTATCAGGAAAATC